>APFE031280223.1:941-21216 GCA_000404065.3 Pinus taeda | reverse complement strand
ATGTGAAAATAAGTTCAAATATTTAATTTGAGATGAATAAGATAGTTTTTTCGAATTATATGAAAAGGAAAAAGTGAAAAATACCGCGTAACTGATGGATCTGGATCTATGAATAGGCACGTCGATATTCATTGGTATCCTTGCTATGGCTTCTCCTATCTTTTCCCTCTCATGAACTTTATCCAATCAAACTGATCAGCTCCCAGTAAATATCCCCGCTCAATTTCAATTTAAGTCTAATGGTTTGCAACAGGCAGTGAATTAGAAACGACATGCACTCTGTGAATGGTGTATCCTGTCGAGCAGTAGCTCGAGAGGAGAGGGGGAGTATTGGAGAAATATGCATTTCTGTTTCGAAAAATCATGGAGCATACCTTAGTTTGGTGGTGTACGAGCATGGCAGCAATCCTCTCCATTCTTGCAGTTAGTGTCATCGGTACCACTTAGTGTCATCGATACCACTGACGATAACGCATTTGTTGTAACTCCTCAAAAACCGCAAGCGGATGAGTTCACTGCTCTTTAGACTTCAATGGGTTAGTTCCCCTATCATGAGACGTTGTCCAAAGGTAGTATGGTTTTTTTAGCAGATAATATCGCAATAAATTGCCTACCGTTTGATTTTCTTTTTCACTGGGCGGCTGTAAATCCAGTAGGATCCAAACACTCAAAAATTTATTGCAAGTTTGTAATCACTGGAGGTGACCTGACAAAATTTATTGCAAAGGTTGTAATCACTGGAGGTGACCTGACAAAATTTATTGTAAAGCTAGTAATGAATGCAGGTGAATTGAAACTTATTTATTGATATATATAATTCACGAAATTTTAGGTGGAAAGGATATACCTTATTATAGATTTTGACGGCTTCAATTCTAAACTGCACGTCATTTTGATGGTTCGCTGGTTTACAAAGTCCGTCAAGTTTGACGGGGAATATTTTTCATCACCGGTCAAATACGTTCTGAAATGTGAAATACATCCTGTGGGACGTCAAATTCCAGGCCTGATTCCAACAAGTCTCCAAAAGCCTGGTTTATGCAGGGAACACATTTCAAGATGACTCCAAGCTGCAGGACTATGTCAGTGAATATGATTCAACCATTTCTTTCAAGGATGCGGTTTAAAGGAAGGAATGGTTCACACAAAAATTCACATCATTCTCCAATATTCTTGGATGGTGTATTGTGGAACAAATGAACTAGGTGTCGTAGTCATCAATGAGCTCTACTCTCATTTCCACGCCATAGTAGTTATATGAAAATTTAACAGATATTCTCCATTTAGACTCACAACTGTGATATTCACCTATGTTCGAGGGAATTTTTTCTTGTGAAATTTGACACAACAAAAGATATGGATTGTCTTAAAAGAGGGACCATGGTTTTGGGGAAGTGCTAGTCTTTTCATGGTCCCATGGTTCCGGGAATTTCATGCAAATATCATGGTGGTCACTAACATGCCAGTATGGGTTAGGTTATGTAATCTACCCTTGCACTTTTGGTGTCACAAAGTGTTAGAAGGGATAGGGAATTCATTAGGGAAGTTCCTAAAGGGGGATTCAGATAGAGTCACGAAAAGAATTTTCACATTTGCGAGGATTGTGTCGAGGTAGACCTTAGTAAGGGTTTACCTGATCACATTATTCTGATTCATAACAACATGCAATGGTCCCAACCTCTAGATTTTGAAAATACAACATCCAAATGTCGTATATGTCTTCAAACTGGACATCAAGCAAAGAAAGACCCCAAAAGAAAAATGGGACAAGTCCAAAGCCAAAGGGATGACATTTCTTAGATTCATAGGAAGTCGAAGTAGAGGAGGAAGAAATCCCAGAGAACATTAGAAACACTGTTCAACAACATCTTCAAGATATCATAAAGAAGAACGAGACATAGCAAAATACTTTGTTAGTTCTAACTGCGTCCAAAGTTCAACACCAACAACTCAACAACAACAGATTGTGAAGATTTCTTCTTAAAAAGAAGCAAGAAACACCAAAAGATTGCATGCCCCGGAAAGTTCTGATTCTGATAAAGAAACTCCCCTAAATGTAGAAGAAAAACAAATGGCTATTGTATCCCCCATTCCCAACTTCGATGGTTAACAGAAAGTGGAGAAAAAAAGGGTAGAAAAAAGTAGATTAGATGTTTCTCTCTTGTGAGTTTTTTCATTGTGATTAAAGAATCAATATCCTTATATGATTTACACATCTACAACATGTCATTTTCACGATTGTATATAATGGAAATTATGATTTTTCCTGAAAGATTAATTAATTTACACACTTATCTCTTATATAAAAAAATTGTATAGAAAAGTTACCTACATCACACATTAGTAATAGAGTTATCTAGTAAAATTTGAATATAAATGAATAAAGATTAAATCCCATACTTTAGCACATATGAAAAGAATTCAAATTAATTAATAAAATATCATTTTTTTAATTAAAATTATTATTGATTGCCCAATGGGGGTGTCGGACCGGAACAACCACTCATTATGTGATGGATGCCAGTTGTTCAATGTTTAAGGCATGGGAAGGTAGGGCAAAACCCCTCCACCACACCACAATTAATTCATCTGAGCCCGCGTGTGTGAACCATTAATTCCCTATGGTCTACATTTGTTTCTATGTGATGGCACCGCTCCTCCTCTTGATATATCCCATCAATGGAAATTCCCTCTGGTTGTCTAACGTTTCTCTATGTTTTTCATCTTTTTCCCTGCTTGCATCCTTTTCGGCTTCTACTCCAGGGTGGTGGTATGTCTGATCCACTTTAGGCATGCCCCAATCGTCATCCTCTCGCTTGCTTCAACTATTCGAAAAAATTTCCTTCATCAGCGTTCTCTGGCGAACGCTTCTCCATTGGTTCTGGGTAGCACCAGACTTCATTTACTTCTGCTCCTAGGATTCTCCACCTTGGCCACTTTGGGGATGCTTCTGGAGTGATTGGTGCCGAATATTTGATTTTTGCCTTTGTAATTATGGGTCTGTGGGTGGTGCTACTGTTCTTGGGGTGGTGATTCTGGGTTAAGGGTGCCACAGTCTCTAGGATTTATTGCATCCTGACTCTTGCTTTCGGGGGATCCTGGTCTTAATTCGCCCCTCGTTGTTTTGTTACGACTTGGGTGCTAGGTTTGTATTTCCTTTCAATTCCGTCTCAAGTGGTTGTTTCTTTATACTCGACTCTCTTCTCTCGGATTTCTTTCCTCTCTGGCCCGATTTGGCTATTCTTGGGTGGCAAATTTCGGGTGGTGGGGCCTTTGGCATTTTTTCTCCTTCTTTCTCTGGTTTGCGGTTGGTCTTGATTGTTTTTAGGTGGCAAGCAGTATTTCTTTGGCATCCCTCTTCTTCGGTTCTGTAGGTCCCTTTTGAGTTCCATTATGAAATTGAGCCCCTGCTCCTTGAAAATAATTGCTCCGGCCAAGCCGAAAGATTCTACCCCCCCCCCATTGGGTCTTGGGGTGATGTTGTTTCAGTTCAGGATGGAAGCTCTAGGCGGGGAAGGAGAGGCTCTCGTCGTGGGGATCGAGGTGCTCATGGGGGTCACAACTCTTTAGTTGCTTCTAGGGAGGCATGTCACCATAAAATGGTCCTGCAACTCGGTCGTGATGCAGGCGTGGGTGGCCATGGGCAAGGTCATCCTTGTGGCTCAACAACTTGGGGCCGCTCCAGCCAAGGATGCTCTGGGTTCACGGGTCAGACGCCTTTTAGGAGGACAGGTCCCTCATCGACAATTCTTGAACTGCTCTAATCTGTCTATACTCGTTTGAACACCCATGATCAAGCTCGCAGGGAGGAGCACGAGGCTGTCATGGCTAAATTTGAGCATCTTCAGTGCTTCTAGTGCCATGTTCATGAGAGGGTGGTCATGTTCTAGCATGACCATAATTTGCTAACTGAAAAGGTTGAAAAAATCAAAACCTGGCTTGCTCACTTTGAGCACCACGTCAACTGCATGTATCACCCTCCACCTCCCCGAGGTACTAGGCCGGACAAGCCTTCTTCAACTACCTCCAACTACTAATTACGTTTACTTGTGTGTTTCTTGTTTTGTTAGTTTTCTGGAATGTTAGGTCTCTGAGGCTCTGCACTTCTCAACTAACAATTTTGCTTTTTGTATTTTGTATGGTTAGTGCATTTGTCAACAAACCCAGTCGGGATGAGACTATACACATCTTGATATCCTTATATATACTTTGTGATTAATAGAAACTTTGACTTACAATTTTCTTTTGTTATCCATAAATATGTGATAAATATATAATTTTATTTTTCCTTTATTTCAAAATATTAACTTAACTTTAACAATGCACTATGTAATTCTGTAATTTTAAATTTTTATAATATTTTGGTTAATATTATTAAAGCTTAGTAAAATAACACAAAAAGTATTATTAATGGAAGACATCATATATATATATATATATATAGATAGATATTAAAATAATTAATAATAAAATAAAATAATATAGAGAGCAATGTAGAGATCAAAATTTGAAATAACTCTTTGAAATTTTGTTCTCTACATTGGTCTCTATTTAAGCTATTGCCATGGTTTGCCTTTTCATTTGGTTATGATGAACCACACAACCCTTAGGCCAAAAAAATTCTGTTATGTGATTTTACCGAAATACTTTTAGTAATTCATTATAGATAACACAAGCCTGAATTCAGAAAATATATAAATGTTATCAAAAGTTTCTGTTAAATAACAATTAAAGTTAAATCCGCTAATTTATAAAACTTATCAATAATTTAAGTTTAATAATATTAAATATTTATAACAATTGTATTATTTTAAATATATTATTAATATTAAATTATAGCATTAACTAGATAAATGATTTAACATTGAAGTTAAATTAAATTACATAAATAATTTAAATGATAGAAAATATGAGGAAAGACATAGTTCTAAGGGATGTGATTTGTTGGTCAGTGAACATATTGTTGAGTTTGTAGGCAGGGTGTGGTTTGTTGGTCAGCAAACATATTGTTAAGGAGTTTGTAGGCGTTCGTGCCACTGTGTGGGTCACAGGTTCAATCCTTGTCTTACTTGCGCGTTGTGCATTGGGGCGGTGCACTTGGGAAGCACTTGGGAATCGACCCCGTGTCACGTGCATCGGGGCGGTGCACTTGGGAATCGACCCCGTGTCTCGTGAGCACGAGAGCCGACGTGTTACCGAGTCATAAAAAATAATAATTAAAAAGAAAGAAAAAGAAAAAGAAAATTCTCTTCTTATATGTCATTTATGTCTTAAATTATGCAAGTGTTTCATCCTTTGGTAGGCTAAGAAAAAAAAAAAGAGGAGGAAAGAAATCATTTTTCTCTTCTTATATGTCATTTATGTTTTAAATTATGCAAGTTTTTCATCCTTTGGTAGTCATAAAAAGGCCATGGATGATCAATCTATGTGCAATGGCAATAGTTTAGGGTCAAGGAGAAAAGCTAAGGTTTTTGTAACCAAATGGGTTTGAACTCATGAGGCGTAAACCACTTGGTTTGTGTGGGGTTTAGTCCCCTCCAAGTTAGAGGATTCCCACAATCTTCCATCTACAGTTGGGTTTTAATTTGGTATTTATAAGCCAAACTAATAAATTTCTGAAAAGTTTCAAAAAATGAATCCTTGTTTGTGATATTTTATTTTAATTTGGTCTTTATTATGACTGACAAGTAGTTTATTTGTTTTATGTGTGACAAGTATGTTTGATAAGTATGTTTATTAGTTTATATCTAGTATAGCATTTCAAAATTTTATATTTATAAGTCATTATTATACCTGTAGCAGTCATGTTATAAGACATTCAATTTTGCTTTTTTAGTGGGTATTAGTTTGTCTTGAAACAAAAACTTATGACACTTATCATAGTTTAACATTAAGAATTCAATTTTTATTATTTATTATTATTATTTAAGTTTATTTATTTGTAACGTGATTGATTGAGGTCTTATTATGTGTTCCTTTAGTAACTTCCATTTCTATTAGTTACTATTTTTATTTTTTTTATTATTATTATTTTCTTTTCATAATTATAAATTTTTTCCAATATTTTCAATTTAAAGAATTCTATATTACATTAAAAACCCATATTTAATAATTTATTTATTAAACACATTATATATATTAATAAAAATAAAACACAAACACGTATAGATATGTTTAATATAAACAATATAGTTAGTTAAGTTTTCTAATTTTTGTAATGAGATTCTATAATTAAAAATATTTTATTAATTGTTTATTTTGTAATGAAATCTTTATCTTTATTATTTTTGTTTAATTAATTTTTTTTTAATATCAATTTTCATTAATAATTTTATTCATTTTTAATTTTTATTTTTTTATTTTATATAATATATATATAGATACACTTACTTTTCAAGCCTATTTTGGTATTTTCCACCGTATACTTTGATATTTCCCACTTTATTTCCAAAATTACCCTAAATCCTTTATATAAAAGAATAATACATTCCAAATTTATAAAACATCTATAAAACTGATAATTCAGATACTATGAAAACCAATACTAACAATTTGACTGGGAGAAAAGTTGAACATGATATCCAGACGTATCACTAGTATATTTGCAGCGGCCACCCCAAAAAGGAAATATGAACTTTAAAGCATATTCATGACAGAATCCACATCAATAAGTTCATTGAGAACTACTTTCCCATCAAAATGCAATTACCTTTTTCCTGAAAAGGAAATATGAGGTTGAAGGCGCATTCAGGGACAAACACCACGTCGCTAATTTCAACTTACAACTGTGTTTTAACTTTGAGAAAATTAAAAAAACATTTCTTTAGTGGTTTCCTTCATGCCGCTTCAACACTCCGTGTACCAAACTCGTGGCTGAGCATCACATTCAGCTACCCCTACGAAAAACAGCAAGTAATATCGACAATATACGCTCCATAGATAAGCCCCATTAATGAAATTACTGGGCTTGTCATCAAATTATTAATGAGCAAAGAATTTGTTCCGTAACAGGGGGCAATGTACTATCGAGTCATAAATGAGTGGGGTAATATACGGGTAATATATGCCTACGGTTAAATTAAATTCCCGAACATTATCTAGACATATATATAGTTTAACTAGGAAAGTTATGGAAATTCAGATTATATTTAGAGAAAAATTGACAAGGATTTTTGTAAATTTAAGTTATAGTTGTTAAACTTCAAAACTTGAGGTGTCTTGAATGTTTTTGATGGTGCTGAATCCATTTTTATGTGTAATGACTAAATTTTAAGTAGTATAAATAATCAATAGTTTTAACTAAAATGACGTAGTGGCATGTCACTTCATTCTTGTATAAATGAATTGTGTGCATCTAGTTTTTTTTTTATTTTCTAATTTTATTTGCTTTTTAAATACTTTGAATTTTGCTAGTTGTATTTATTTTTTAAATACTTTGAACTTTGCTTCATCAAGCCCACTTAAATTCCATTGGCGACTGATTTAAAAATAAAGATCAATTAGAAATTTTTAGATTCAAATATATTGATTATATAATATACGTAAGTTTTAAAAATATGATGAATGGTCACTAATTTAATGAAACCTTAAAGTGCTAAATGACGATAGGGAAGAATACATTATTATTAAACTTACCTACTCAAGGGTAGCAACTATTTGATTCAATTTCATGAATAACAAGTGTTTTTTCTTTTTGGAAAAAAACTATAAATGAAGCCTCTTATAAGGAATGAAAAGTTTTCACCAACCTAATACTTTTAATATGAGCAAGAAATCAATTAATATTACCACCAATTTTTAAATTACAATTAATTACCACAAATTCATTTTTACATATCTAGTTAAAGAACAAAGAAAAATTAACATAAATTAGAGATTATTTTTTATAAAAATATAAATAAAATGTACATTTATATGTAATATTAATGTTATAAATGCCAAAAGGACAACTCAAATAGAAATTTTGTATTATGAAGTATGGCATACTCCTTGAAATTCAAGGTTAAAATAACTTGTAAGTTAAACTAAAAAACCTTTATATACAAAATATACATTTAAAAAAAACATATTCTATTTAATTTAATAAAAATTTAATTTATAAAATGAAATGAAATAAATTATTTTATTTTAAACTATCTCTTATAAAATGAATTGTACCTTCTTTTTAAACTATTTCTTTCTTGATATGGTGATGCAACAAAAATGTTCCAAAACACTTTTCTTACCTAAATATTTTTCCCTTTTTGTAGATTGGTCTCTAGAAGTTCTAATTTAAGGATGAACCCTGCACTTAGACTAACCTGACGTAGTTTTTTCCCCTAAATCCGAGAATGAACGAAGACTTTTTGGATCTACATTTGAAGGAGGGATTAGAAAAGAATACATGCCACTAGGGGAGGGTTGGTTAGGGTGGGGTGTTTGGAAAAGGAGGTTGAACTAATTGCTGCATAGGATTATGCAAGAGGCCCACTAGCTTTGGTCCTTGACAGGGATGAATCTCAAGGTTTTAAGGGTAACCAAGTGTCTTTGAGGTATGCTAAAGCTTCATAGCTATTAATCTAGGTTAAAACTAGTTTGTTTTCACCCTAATTACCTTTGGGGGATTCACCCCTACATTTCTCCTTGACACCTTATGATTCTTCATTTCCTTGTTGTGAAGAAGAGGGATTCTATAGTTCCAACTTGAGTTTTCTAAGGATTTGTTCTAGTAATATTTTATTGAGGGCTTTTTACCTAGAGTGTAAGGGAGATTGAGAAACATTCACCCACCTATTATTTCCCCTTTTCCTCTTTATGTTTTTCAATTGGTCTATTTCAATGGAGAATCCTTCTCTAAAGGTACGTGTTTAGTGAACGAATAGAAAAATGCCCATACTTGTGACAATGTAACATTTAAATAGAAGTTGTTCTTCATCCACCTATTGGATATTATTCTAGTTCATAAGGGTTAACTAAATGACCTTAAGTAAACCATTTTCCAAATATAATTCCACTCATATTTGATCATAGGAGAATGTTTAATATTTTGGGATACCATAATATATGTATTTCCTAAGAACATTACCAATAGATTTTAAGAATTGATAATTCCAACAATGAAGAGGAAGGTGAGGACTAGGATGATTAAAGGGATATCATTAAAGGAATTTTTAGGTAAAAAATGGGCCTTAAAATGAAAAATGTACTAACAAAATTAGCTTTAAAAGAACCAACAAAATAGAAGATGATGATGTCATCCCTAGGGATAAATATTTTGGAGGGAAAACAAAAAAGCTACTTTTTAATCATATTTTCAACTATTTCCTTACAAGTTTACTCCAATTTCAATAGTTGGCACTCATTAGATGCATAATCTAGTTATGCGTCCAATGAGTCTGCATTATGTATACTTTTGAGTATACTCACACCTAGAAAAATGAAAATTAATTAAAAAATGTGTTTCTTAATACATGAAAAGACATTTTTCTTGAAAGAAACACATATTTTCATATATTTTCAAATTTTCTCGGTGTATTTCTACTCAATAGTATACATTTTGGGAACTTGTTGGATGCAAAATCTAATTCTAGATCCAACCAATGCCCACACATCAAAATTTGAGTACATGTATAAAGAGATAACTCAAAAATACCATTAAAAAACAATTTGAATTTTGTTTCTTTCCCTTTAAAAATTAATAAATCTTACTTTATTATTTTCCTTAGGAGGCCCATCTTATATCTCAAAATTTCCCTAATACATTATCTAGATTAAAATCTAGAGTCCAATAGTTCAAATACAAACGTTGCTCCATGGAAGTATGGTCCACTTCGAAAGATCAAATCATGACCTTCCTTGTGTTGAAAGAGGAAGGAAAAGTATCCACACCCATAAACTAAAAGGAAATATTACCCTTAACTAAAAGTTCATAGCGTTTTAAACTTATGTTGCCATAGTCTTTGGAGATGACCATAATCCAATGAAATTCTTGGTCAAACCATTATCTTCCAAGATGTTTTCCAATTGAAAATGTTTCAGAGGTAAAGGAGTAATTGGAAGCTCATCAATATTCTTAACAAAGTGAGAGGGAACTTATTTAACTTATTTATTCAGAGATGCTACTATTGCTTGGAAAAAAAGCATATTAGGATTCAAATCCAATGAGGGCCACCTCCATCTATGGAGAAGGCTACTATGACTACAAGAAGTGGCTCAGAATTTGCAATAGCTAGGGTTTTAGTAGAGCTTCGAATCAATGAATATTACCTAATTGATATTCTACTAGCATTTTTTTCTACTTTCAATATTATTCTTGGCTAATATTAAAAACATTAATATTATTAGTAAGTTAATAATAATAACATTAACATTATTAACATTAATATTATTAATAATAAATAACATTGATAATATTATTAATGCCAATAACATTAATATATTATTAATTCCAATAACATTAATATTGTTATTAATGCTAAAAACATTAATAAGATTAATATTAATATTGTTTTTTTTTCTTTTCTTTTTTTGTACATTTGGATTGTATTTCCTCATAAAATCACGCAAAACATGTACATCCATCAATCCACATTAGGCCATACAACATTAGATAGGTGGTCTCAAATATCTGCCCAATGGGAAACCAAATGTTTTTTACCACCTCCCTATGGAGTAATTAGTCCAAAATTCAATAAGTATCAATGTTTCTAGCATAACCAAACTATCTATGCATGTACTATAGAAGCAAAAATTGGTGAACATCATGTAGACTCAAGTATCTAAAGAGGTGCTAGGAATCATATCTCGAGTAATTGGTCCTAGAGGGTCATTTGAAGTTGGTTTACACTAGAAGTGTAGCTCAATGTGGGAAAGAATTTCTTCAATTGTGTCTAAGCAAAAATTCTAGTTACATTGATATCTTTTTACATCATATATACCAACAAATATGTTCTATTTATTAGCCTGATTATCCATTACAATCTTTCCCACCAGGGTATTCATTTTCCAATAAAGAGTTAAAGATCCAAAATAATGTTTCCTTTGCCCCCAGGTGTGCCCCAGGTCAGGAATCCAAGTGGAAACATCTTCCATAATCTCAGAGTCAAAGAGTACCTATCTCTCATTAACAACATGAGACTCCAAGTTTCATATTTTATTCTGGGTATTAGGATGGATCACTACATGAAGACTTTTAGCACCTTCCTAAGCTTATTTATGGGCTCTATTGTGGCCTTGAGGACCCATGCCCCACCCCCATGCTTACTTTGCATTATGTGGTGTTCCATGCTCAACCAGTTACTTAAACCCAAGAAATAAGGCTCCCAAACCACAACCCTCAGACATTGGAAGTGTAATTTTCAGACTAGGAACTATTATACCATTGACTATAGCCCACCCTAGAAGAAATCAAACTTGGATTAAGGTTATGGTACGATTGAAACAAGAAATCTATATGCCTAATTGTTGTGAGCTTCCGAGTGACTCCAAGTTTCCACAACCACCCATAACGGACATACATAGTAGAATAAATCCAATATAGACCTCTAGTTTTAAACATACACAAAACAAGAGTAGAAAAGAAGTAACACAAAGAGACCTAAGTACAAAATAAATGACTTCTTTCTAGAAAGAAACAACTAAGAGGATAAGTCATGATGATCAACACATGCACTCTGTCATGGTTACTCCTCCGCTAACCATATTCAATTTATCTAGTAAAAGATCTTGGCTCAAGAAAATACATATTTTTCTGACTGTACTAGATATAGCTAAGAGAAATAACTATGAGGTTTAGGATTACCATGTAATGATGAAGTTCCATTTCTTCATTGTCTCGAGAAGATGGCTTGCCCTAGATTGAATTGTCCCCAACCATAATTGGGCACTCAACTAAGCTATGATATCCTCCTTTTCCCTCTTTATCAATGACCTTTATCCCTTTTTGTCGCTACTTTCTCAAATCATCCAACCATGCATACCTTGAACCAACAACCTTAGCATTCTTGACTATAATTACCATTCAAAAGTATTAATAAATTTGCAAAAATAATTCCTATAATCTTTATTGGGGCAAGGCATTAATCTTCTACCAAGCGTGATGAACCTTCGACTCCTTATCTCCTTCGCTCTGCACCTCTTGGTTACAGCGCATGGTACATGGATGTAAATACCACTACATGCTTAAGCATGTAAGGGGATGGACATGCCATCCCCTTCATTAACTTTCCTATCAATTCTGGGGTGGTAAAAATGGCCCCCAAAACTCTGAATCTCCTCGATATTCACCCCCACCAGAGTATTAATATTAATATTTTCATTGACATTAATAACATTATTATTATTATCATTAAGATCAAAATATTTTGATTTGTGGGACTAATATTTGGCTAAGAAATTATGACCTAGGGGCATCCCGGGGATCACACTTGACCTACCACCCATGGATCACATCCAAATTGGGCCACACCAACCCTTAAATTTTTTTTTCTTTTATATCCATGAGGTTTAAAACCGACAACCATCACATAAGGATTTCCTTAACATAATGCATTATTATTACTATTATTATTAAAATATTTTGACTTGTGGGTTAGCCTTTAGCTAATAAATCTTAATCGATGGGCATATCAAGAATCATGCCCAAAATATAACCTAAGGATCACATCCAACCTATCACCTAGGTATCACATTCATTCGGGTTCACACCAACCCTTAA
Organism: Pinus taeda; assembly: GCA_000404065.3. Classification (NCBI taxonomy): domain Eukaryota; kingdom Viridiplantae; phylum Streptophyta; class Pinopsida; order Pinales; family Pinaceae; genus Pinus; species Pinus taeda. The sequence goes on along the minus strand of APFE031280223.1, from coordinate 8,522 downwards.
CATAACTAGATTTTTTATACCCACTGTTGAGAAATATAGGGCATAGAAATTAGGTGGTTTCTCTTGTAATGATAACTGCTTGTGAATGATTTTTACTCATTTAGATTAGGATCTTCTCTTTACTTAGATTATTATAGTGTTCTTCTTGATAAAAAAAACACCAATGCATAAACAATAAAGATACAAGAGACACAAAATGTAGGTGATCATCCAAGGCCAAAACTTCTCCAACTTGAGAGGACAACCTAAACAAATTCTTCTTCTTATAGAAACTTCAATTGACAAATTCCAAGACCAAAACCCTTAACCTATTCACCTCTCCAAGACAAAGTCACAAGCCTTCTTCTCTTCCTTTAGTCAATGATGGTTAAATTGCTTGCTTCTTTTTCCTTCTTAGCTATCTCGTCTCCTTGGATCAGACTTGTAACACTCGACTTCTTTAGAAACCCTACTTGCATCAAGTGTGAAGTAGATTGACCAAATTTTATTCCTTGTTAACACTTCACTTTGATGGGGAGACTTACTTCTTCACTTTGGCTTGATGAAAGCAATGTCTTCTTCCTTGATTCGACTTTTAGACTGGTCTATTCTCAGTCCTTCTATGTAGAAGATCTTTCCTTTGCACATGTGATGTATATGAGCCCTAAAAATAGATCTAAAATAGTTCGTATATCTTTCCTTCTTATTCACTTGGAGATGAGGCTTCCTTCTTGAGCTTTTCATACTTATTTCTTACTTCAGACCTTGAATGAAATTCTATACTTCAAATGAGGCTGAGATGCTCTATTTATAGTGGTTTGTGCATCCATAATTAGCCAACTTGAATTGGAGCTTAGGCCTACATGTCATTATGGAAACAACCTTAGGCCAACATGATGAATAGTTTATGACAAGGTCTTGGAGGGTTATTTACACATTCAAAATTAACTCTTACAATATGTAACATGTCTTAAACACATGACATTGACTCCCTAGACTTTATGACTTGATAAAAAAACCTAAAGGCTCACAATGGGAACCTTAACTAAAATAAAATCCCTTGATCATGAAACCCATGATTCAAACATTATAAAAGAAAATTGTTTTCTTCCGAACTCATCCTCAAATAGCATCATATGCCAAATGTTTACCCAATCCTCCATTCTATCTTCCCAAGTGAAGACAATAATGATGTGTCTATCTCTCCCTCTCAAGTTAGGGAGGACATACCTATTTGAATGAAGGAATTTACTCATTCCTACAAAAGGAATGTACCTAAAGTCCCTCTTGTCGTAGGAATTTGCTTCCAAGTTTCTACTAAGTTAGAAACTTTTTTTTTCTTTTTTTTTTTTCCTTTTTTTTTTCACTGGAAAAATCGTAATCTTTCATTATGATTGAAAAATTATATGTTGTAGATGCTTTTCAACATATGTTGTATTTTCCCTTTGCCACTATGGGCATTTTAAAAAATGTTGCTCAATTTATCAAAAACTTAGGATTCATATAGCATTCATCACCAGGGTGCTCAGTCACTGTCTGATATGAAAAGAAACTATAAATAAGTCTGCCATCTACAATATTCCACATACACCATGCAGGGTGATGTCTTTTCTGTAGGTCTATATATATAAAAAAGAATATATACAATATATACAATATATAAGCCGTGCATATCCATCAGGTGTGAACCAAAAAAGACTCCAAATTAGAGGCTATCTGCCCTATGGTAGTTCTGATCATTGTAAGGTCGGTGATAGTAGCAATATTCATTGGAGCCTCTATGCTCCTATATCATCCACTCTCCTTGGGGAAGTACCATGGCTTCCTTGGAAAGCCTGTCAGCACTGCTGTTATGTTCCCTGTAAATGTGATGACATGAAACCGTATTAAACTATGCTTTGAGAAAGTGCACTTCATCCAGAATATTACTGAGTGTGTGTGAATGAAAGACAGTAATATTATTGAACCAATTTACTATGATTTTTGAGTCACCATATATGTTGAAATCCATGCAATTATGACCCAAAGAAAAATGCAGCAGATGTAAGAGTGTAATAAGATTTGCATAATTGTCTGTTCCCTTGCCAAGCCCCATCTTGACTTTGTAGAAATATTGTTCATTAATATATAATATGAATCCACCACCACATCCATGGTGCTGTGTAGCACCATCAAAAAATGCCTAGGGAGAGTTTTTGTCAATAGGAGTAGGGTCATACGGTCTACAAGGCCGAGGTCTATGAGGCTCAGGCAACTTGTGATAGGCTGATATGATCTGGGCTGATATGTGCAGCCAACTAACAGCTCTGTCCTCAAATATGATTCGATTCCGAGCTAGCCATAAGTGCCAAGAGATAATTAAGGGAAGACATAATTGTTTTGTGCCATGATGCAGATTGCACCAGTTTTACCAGGCACAACATATGTTATCGCCCTCCAATTTCCCAGATATATGAATTGATGAAGACACAATTTCCCAGAGATTGCTCAAAGTGTTACATTGAAGGAATAAGTGCACTGTCGATTCAGACGAATTCTTGCATAAGGCACACCAGTGAGGGCCATGGAAAGAGTGGTGTGATAGTGTTTCTCCTGCGGGGACTTTATTTCTGAGGATACACCAAAAGGACAATCTTGTTCTTGGTGGCGATACAAGCTTCCAGATATTCTTCCACCATATTACTGTCTGCTTTGGCTATTTGTGTGAAATCAGGTTGAGGTATCTGGCCTTTGGGGAATAAATGCCATTCTTAGCTAGACTCCAGATAAGTTCATCTGGTCCTTCCTTAATCCTGATGTGTGATTCACACAGGGTATTTATGTAGTCATGCCATTCCTAGTTCCACTATGGGGGAATATCAAGTTGTTGGGCAGATTTCCATCCTTGTGAGAAGATGTTGGTATTCAATGGATCCGCTATGTGTGCCATTACATTTATCTCATGAGAATTAAGGTGCTAGTTGAGTTCTCTAGATAGCTGGAATCTACCTCCTCCCCCAATCCAAGGGTCCAGTCCAATGCGGGCCTTTGTTCCATCATTCATTTTCCAAACGAGTTTCTTTCTGATGCCAGGTAGGGAGTGTAGAAGAGCCTTCCAAATTGAAGATATACCTGTTTGAGGCCAACTTGGCTTGCGGACCCAATCCATAATTTGATGTGGCCAAATGTACTTGTGATATGAAATTGTGGTCCATAGATTTTTCCCGGTCAATAAAGTCCAGCACATTTTTGCAGCCAAGGCTTGTGCAAAAAGGGCTAGGTATTTTAACCCCTATCCTCCCCATTTTTTGGGCAAGGTGATCTTGTTCCAGTTGACCCAGGCAAAGATATTTTTGTCTTGATGGCCATTCCAAAGATATCTGCTACAAAGCTGTTGCAGTTAGGCCAGAATGTTCCTGGGTATCCATGTTAATGCCATCCAGAAAATAGGGGTGGTCTCAAATACAGATTTGATGAGCACTAATATGCCAGCTCTGGATAAGTATCTATGACTCCAATTAGAAAGCCTTTTTTCCAACTTGGTGACAAGCCAGACCCAATTTGCTATTTTCTGGCTGAGAGGCTTTATCCAAAATCCTAGATATTTGAAACCCCTGTCAAGGGGGATGATGCAATAAGGGAAGTGTTGCTAAGCAAGTTGTGACTCTTGGATGGAAGTGAGGGCTAAGGTAATGGTGGATTTCCCTTGATTAGCCTACATACCAGTTTCCAACGAGAAGAGGGAGAGGATTTTGGAGAAAGTGAGAGTGTCTTGGATGCTCCTATCAAGGAAAATGAGAACATCATCCACAAAAAGGAGATGAGTGAGGTAGCAAGATTTAGATATCTTGAGGCCACATAGGTTGCCATCTCTTTTAGCTTAGGTAGTAGGTAGCTAAGCCCATCCATAACAATCAGAAATAGTAAGGGGGAGAGGGGGCAACCTACTAAGTTAGAAACTTATTTCTAGGCTCCCTCTTAATTAGGGACCTACATCCGCTCTTTAGGTGGAGATGATGGGATAAGAAGCTTCTTGAAGAAATACTTCTCATGATGTCATGAAATTATTTTCTTTATTCAAGAGTCTTCATGTTTTGGGACTTCTTCATAGGGAACAAACCATCCATCACTTTCATCCATGAGTTAGTCATGTCATTATTCCTTTCAATGGAAAGTGATCCATCAGTTTATATCTTGCCTTCCTTCATGCCATGCTTCCTTCTTCATGCCATGTTTCCTTAAGGATCTTTAATCCTACTACATGGACATTAGTAAAGCAAGATATCCATAACTCTTCCCTTGGAAGCCCTACATAAGCCCATCCATATATCATTCAAAAATAAGGAATGAACATTAAATCAAAATTACCTTTGTGACGGTATTTCATCATGACATCTTCTAGTTCGCATCAACATCCTGCATAAACATTGACACATCTCCAAGAGATATATACTATAAAGGGTCTCTTTCTTTTTCCATACTTCATCAAAGTCTTCATATCATTCATGGAAATATCCTAGTCAATTTCCCTCAATCCTTGGATGTTGATTTCCTTTTTCATAGTTGCATATTTGGTGATCTCTTCCTTTCTTCCTTCACAGGTTTCCTTCTAGGAACTTCCACTCATAGCTTGATCTAGGTGGATATTGGTGGCCACCTGCCAAGTCCACTTGGACACCCACCATTGTTTCTTTCAGCTTTTCAGTTTCTTTAATTGTAGCACAGTTTACTATTTTTAGCAGTTTTTCGGGTCCTGAACTTCTGGATCCGTTTTGAGGCCCTAAATGATAATTTTTGGGAAAGTAGGAGAAACATGGCCCCATGGACCAATGTTTCTTTTCCCAAAGTTGTAGTTCTCGAATAGATCTTTCTAACAAGATATTGTGCACGTCAAATAGAGATCGTATGCCAAAGTTACGACCCCGGGAATTTGATGTACCAATTTACCCAAACAGGGCCCACAGTTTGGCGTTTCATCTTCTAGGGTTAGTTTTTTGGATGTTTAGGGTTGTCCATTGTTTCTCAATAATAAATAGGCCTTCAAGCCTCATTGTAACACAGTTCAGAGGCATGTAGCCACCACATCTCTTCTCAAAGATAAGCTACCATCGCCCTAGCTGTTTATTTCCATTTTCTGTTTGTAAGGATATCTCAGTATTTTACATTAATGAAATGAAGTATTATTTTTGTTGCATCTTTGTGTTTATGGTTATCTCTATAATTTGTTTCATTCCTGTTTAAATCCGGATCAGTGGTATCAGAGTGTTCTGCTTTTTCTCTGTTTTTCTTTGCATGTCCCCAACGAGGTTGGGATATAAGGAGTTAGGGCTTGAATTAGTCAAACCTTTTCAAGACCAGCCTCGCAAATCTTGACGGCCTCCCATGGTGGATGAAAATAAAGAAGAGGGGGCAGGAGATCCTATCAAAATATTTCTTGAAGAAGCCCTCGAGTGACAAAGGAATGCGATGATGGATAGCCTTGCCCAGATCCTTCAGTGGCTACCCAGGGGTGACGCATCGGCTTCCAATAGCTACTGTGGAAATGCCACACCGTTTAAAGTACAAGTTAATTTTGAAATCCCCATATTCGAGGGTCAGATAGACGCACATGTCGTTGATAAATGGTTAAATCTGCTAGAGGGTTATTTTTCTGATCATGATTTTTCCAGTCGGAAAAAGAATTTTTTTCGCTCTTCTCAAAGCAGCCCCCAATGTCAAGGACTGGTGGGAAACCTACTGCAAGCAGAAGGATGAAAATATCGGCTCACTATTTTCAGCTGCACCCACCTGGAACTCATTCCAGGATGCCATCAAGGAGCAGTACTATCCTGTCGGAAGCTATGAGGATCAATACATAAAGTGGACCATGCTGTGACAGGGAAGGGACCAAGACGTGCCGAAGTTTACCAATATTTTCCATACCCTTCACACGAAGTTGGGTATCAAGGATTCATAGCAGCATTTGATACTCAAATACCACGAAAACCTACACAAATACATCCAAGAAGAAATAGAATTCTTGAACATCTCCTTGCTCAGCACGACATACCGATATGCCGTCAAGGTCAAGCAAAAGTTTAAATAGAATAAGCGAGACTTTGGAACTGCGAACCCAAAGCAAGGGAAAGGTGCCCCTAAACTGTGAAACAAAGGACAAAGCCAAGACGGGGCGACCCAAGACAACCTACCAAAGTTTCAAGTAAAGAACAACGCCGTGAAGCCGAAAAAGGACACGGGAAAATGGTGTGAGTTCCATGAGAGCTCCACTCACAACACAAATGAGTGTTGGGCCAAGAAGTCACTAGTAGTTGAGCTAAAGGTTTCAGAATCAGATGCATGTTCCTACTCTGAGTCAGAACCCGACAAGGGGAATGACAAAGGGAAGCAGATTATCGATGAGGAGCCCAACGCCACCGTTGCAACCACAAAGATCCAAAAGGAGGAACCTGGAGATCCAGAGGAGGAGGAGCATCTCTTCCACTCCTAGATGTGGGTAAAGGGATCCCCGCTACAGTTCATTGTCGACAGCAGGAGCCAAAAGAACCTCATTTGGGCAGAAGTCATGAAGCAGTTGGGCTTACCGACCACAACACATCCACAACCATACACCATCAGGTGGCTTCACCAAGGATGGGATCTTCGTGTGAGCCAACAGTGTCACCTTCCATACAACATCAAGCCCTTCACGGATGAGGTATTGTGTGACATTGCTCCCCTTGAAGTTGGTGATGTATTATTAGGACAACCATACTTGTGGAAGCGACATGCTATGTATGAATCAAGGCCCCGTGCTGTTATTATTACTTTGGGAAATAAGTTGTACAGGATACCAGAGGCAGCACCGCCTACCGCCATCTCTTTGGTTACTACAAAACAATGCAGTAAGCTCATTTCCAAAATCGGGAAATTTGTTTTCCTGATGATACGCCCTCAGGGAAATAAGAATACGGTGGACACGACCTCCAGACAGAGCTCCTCTACATGACAACTACAGATGGACAAGGTCGTGGAGGAGTATGAGGACATCTTCATCTCCCCCGCAAGGGTTCCTATACACTGTCAAGTCAAGCACTCCATCGATCTGACCCTAGGTGCGCCATTGCCCAATGGACCAATATTTCAGCGCTCCATTCTAGAGAACGATGAAATCAAGAGGCAGATTTAGGAGCTGCTGTAGAAAGGTCACATCCGTTTGAGTTCATCACCTTGTGTAGAATTTTTTAGAATTTTTCTACAAATCAGCTAGCTTTGATACCATGTAGAAATTTCCCACCTGTAGATCACATGGTAATGCAATGTACTAAAGCAAAACACTTGATCTACTTCTACAACCAATTTAGCGGAAGCTTAATCAAACATGAGAAACATCAATAAGAACACATATAACTGATATGGAAGGAATCAATCACACATAAAACAGAATAATTTACCTGGCGAAAGCACCTGCCTAAAATCCCATCTCTGTATTATCATACAAGTGGAAATATAGTCTGGATTACACAAAGCCTTAGCTTGAAAGCTATCCAGCTCTCAGTACAATCCCTTTGCTGCTCATAGATAGTCAAAGGCTTCTCACAAACCTTCTCCTCTACCCTCCAAGCCTCCTATTTCTATGCACAGTTT
>APFE031280222.1:94278-111291 GCA_000404065.3 Pinus taeda | reverse complement strand
AGATACAATGAGTAATACAATAAGAAGCTTTCTCCTCAAGAGTCCAACCATGAAATGGACTAAGAAATACAATTAATATAGGCAAGCTAACATCTTTCCTTGCCTCTAGGGGTCGATCTCACTATCCTAGGAGCTGTTTCAACCAATTCCAAACTGATCACTAAAATCTAGGTAGTAAAAACAACTTGCCTCTATAAGCTAGGAAACCAATTCATTCATTTAATTTTTGCCTATCTCATGAATTAATCTTCTGGAAGAGATAAAAAGTGTCAAAATATCATAAAATTACATCATTTACATCAAGGAGGATCAAAATTCACTCCAAAAAGTCAAACTTAGTCAAAACTACATTTTGCTGAGCTGTAGGCACAATTTCTGTGAAAATTGCCCAAGAGGTCGCGCCCTTGTTTTTTTCTAACTGCTGGAACCCCCTGGAGAGGTCGCGCCCACCCAAGAGGTCTTGCAATTTTGCAAGAGACTTTTGGAGGCCTTCCCTGTGTCGGAATTGGGGGCAGTATAGCGTGTGGGAAACGTCTTTGAGTATACTTTCCAACCCAACTAGAATTTTGTAATTTGAAGTTCATTTGCCCTGTCAAAAATCAAATCTCCCAAGACTGGTCAAAAAGTGCCAAATGAGGCTGCCTCAAGGAAGAGTGTTGTTGCAGTCAATTTTTGAATGCCTTCCGCAACCCCACATTGAGCTCATGATAGCTCATTGGAAAGCTCTTTGTGTCTACTTATCATATTACCCATCATGAAAATCATTTTGCCAACCAAGCTAGGAGAAAACTTGATTTTCCCAAGGTCACTTCAGAGGTGTCTTTGATTCTCCTAAGGCAACGATATTTTTAACATTTCCCTAAAACCATGACACCTGTGTAAAAATTGAAGGAGTTTTCTATTCCTTGGCATGTTGTGGACAAAAACCCCTCTCAGGTTTCCCAAATTCATCTTTTATTGCTTAGAAACATCTTTTGAGTGAAACTTATCCCGATGTGTGAAACAAGGAATCTTGCCGAAATGAAGCGAAATGAAGGGGATAAGGGGCTTCTAAATTCTTGGGGAAATTTTTGGAACTAGGGAGGGATGTTAGAAAGTGGGGGAAAGTGGAATCTCAGATATTGAGTGAGGGGAAGGGGTCCAAAAGGTCAAAACACAGGCCCAACCTAGAAAACTGCCAGGTTGTAGCTAGAAACTAGGGTTTGTGCGAAAATGAGAAATTTTGGGGATCTCAGTGATGGGAAGCATTTTGTAAGGTACTTTAAGGATAGGGGAAGGTGTATGAAAATCACAAAACAAGTTTTGCCAATGATTTGACTGTCCAAGAGAAATTAGCTTTCAAAACCCTAGGAGAGGGAAATGACCTTGCCTAGGTGCAATTGAAGCATGAACAAGGTGTAAAATGACTCATTAGACACTGAGATGATAATGAAAACCCTATGAATGATGATAGAATCAGGTGAATAGTGACATAGATTGGCATTTGGGCAACTTTGAAAATAGTGAGAGAAAACCCTAGACCTAATGCCTAGTAACCAAATTTTGCTTGAAGACTCACTGAAATGACAAAATTTGATCTTGACACTTCACAATCACTTTGTAAGAGCATATTTGATCACTGGAGGAAGGGGTCTCATTTCCTTCAATAACAAAGCAGGTATAGGACAAGGGTAAGCAGCCATTACATGGTGAGGGGCCTTCAGGAGGACAAGAGATAGATTTCATTCTTATTCAGGATGATGACACTGATTTGGGCTCCCAAAGCTCAAATCTCAAGTAGATTATTCAAGAACAGCAAGATGACATTCATGATCTATCTCCCAACCTGGAAAGAGCCAAGTGGATAATCAAATATCTTGAGCAAAGGAACAAACAACTAGAGGATCAGCAAATCATCATGGAGCTTCAAAATATACGAGAAAATCGGCAAGCTGCCAAGAGGAGGAAAGTCAAGTTGACACCACTTGAACAAGAAATTGATGCTGATTGTGAATCTTGGATTGAGAGGGAAAATATGCACTTGGAGAAAATGCTAGAGAAAGCCAACAGAGAGAAAAAGATATTGAGGCACATGGCCTACTACTATTTGGCGAGAAATAAGGTGTGCAAAGCAAGAATCAGGATTTTGAAGGCCAAGTTGAAGAAAGCATTGATGAAGTGAAAAGAGAAAGATAGACTCCAGATCTTGGCTTAGGATTCCTTAGCCCAATATAGCACTTTATGAAGGACACTCAGCCCAAATTTCAAGAAATTTGGGAAAATGTTTGCAAATTTTGAATTTTTGGCCTAAAAAATAGGTCTTTTTGCCTGGTGCGCCATGCCACCTGGCGTGCGCTTTTGCAAGAGACCACCTTTTGAGGAAAAATCAACATTTTTGGATTCCTCATGGAAAAATATGAATTTCATCACATGGCGAAGAGATTTTGACAGGTTTTGAGCTTCCAAAAGGGTCAAAAACACCCAAAAAATGACCTTTCTGCCCTTTTTTGGCTACATAGGAAGAAGTGTTGGGAAAACTCATTTTTGGAGGGGAAAATGGAGACAAAATTCAAAACTTCCACTTTTTCTATAACGTAGACAGGTAGGCCTTTCCAAAAAGCCCACTTGGAGAAAATTTGGTGCAAAGGAAGACCTTCAAAAGCAGCTCCAAAGTAGCACGGCGCACAGGGACAAGAGCGCGGCGCATAGGCTGAAATTTTGTCATTTTGGTAAAAAAACTTTGTTTTTTTGCCTAGTTTCTTTACAGTTTGACTTTTATCTTTCTAATAGTCAAATTCATGATGTAATTTGATGTAACTTGATGGATTTGATGTAAATATGCTAAATTTGTATTCAGAAAGGTAGATTCATCCATGAAAAGGTAGTTTGCAACTGACTAAATCAGTTTCCTAGTTTTTAGAGGCAAGCTGTTCCACTGCCTACTTTTTAGCTCTTAGTTTAGATCTTGTTGAAATAGCTCCTAAAATTATGAGCTTGACCCCTAAAGGCTAGGATGAGTTGTTTATTGCCTATATCTACTAGTTTTTCAGTCATTGGCAAAGGTTGGACTTTTGGGAAAGCTTGGAGCTTTATTGTACACTCATTTCAGCAGTTTGGCAAAGGAATAGACCAGGGTTTGTAGCACTTTATGGGATTCTTGTGTAAACTTTGATTTGGTATTGTATTTCCTTCTATAATTGCAAGTTTACATGTGTTTTATGTATGCCATTATCTCTCTCTGTTCATATTAACTAAATGAAGCAAGGATAAAGGTAGAATTCATTGATTAGTAGTGCTCTACCTAGGGTTTTGATTAGTTATTTATGTTTTTAGATGTTTGAAGAGGATCCCTGATAATTTTATGCCCTCTTCAACTCCTCACCAATCTAAAATCTCTCCATATCACTCAATTTGAAGTACCAAACCATTTGCTACTTCGCCCCATAGAGATCTCTGCAAAATTGAGCCCATTCCTCGGGCCCAAATCTGCCTTTTGCATTTGAGCCAACAAAACATCATCAAATTCAATCACACTCTTATGAACACATTCCTAGCCTAAAATCAGTCTTTACATTATTCATATCAAGCCTCATTGATCACATTTTACTGAGATTGGGAAAAAGAGAGCCCTCTCCCGACCTGGTAGGGCTAGCTACCAGGTTAAGCGTGGTTTGATGTTACCCTAGATCCTACCTTTCTCAACCTGAGGTAGATTTAGGCCCTAACATAGCGGCGACTCCATTGGGGAAAAATATTCTTTTTTTGTTAGTGTTCTTCATTTTATAAACTACAGATGGAGCCTGAAGTTATGTCAGGTAGCCTTCAAACTGCACATTGCTTTGCGAGTGCATAAGTAGATAAAAGTTGCTTCAGTCAATCTCCGGTCTAGTCTTATAAACGGAACATCTAACTTGCAAATTTCCCTAGTGCATCAGATAATTCTAGACTTTTGGATGATGAGTTTAGAATTTGATAGGTTGAACAAGTTGATAATGTCCATTTGATTTTTGGGAATAATTCAACACACTGGCTTCCAGAAGATACACCAAAGCAAATCCTGATCCTGATCCACCTCCTGTGTATGAAAATCCCAATCTTATTCCGAGAATTCTTCGCCAAGAAAGTTCTATGATTCCTGTGTTTAGATCTCATTCATGCCCAGTTGTTTTTGAATATCTTGAGTATCTTGAGTTTGACAAACATTTTGATCTGTCATTGTTTGAGACTAAATCTAAAAGTGTTGTTGGTTCTACTGTCCTAAATCCAAAGTTTGTCAAAGATCTTGAAGCTGAATAAATCAATTGATGATTATATCATGAAACTTCAAACTTCCATTGTGGCTATAAACATTCCTGAATTCTTAGAGTCTGCGTCTGCAACTCTTGGGTCATCTGCTATTGCATCTAGTTCAGAAATGCCTATCGAACCTCCTTTCATTCCCACCATTTATGTGCAACCTTCCATCTCTGATCAGAAATCTGCAGCGTTGTCACCTCCATCCACTCCTTCTACACCTCAAACATAAAAAATTTCTTCACCGCCTTCAACACCTCATACACTGGCCACATCAACTACTCCAACTCCTCCTACATCCCCGAGACCAGTTGTAAATCCACCTAGAGCAATGGCTGCGCAATATGCACCCCTTGTGTTGCCTCAAAACTTGGATGCCATGCCTGCTGACTACCAAAGAAAAATCCCATTGTTTGATGGTACTCCTCAAAGTATCACAACTCAGCAACATGTGGATAGGATGATAGATTTCTTTGAAATTCATGAGATTGATGCTAAAAATGTGACTATGAGACTATTTGTGCAAACTTTTGGAGGTGAAGTGTGGAAGTTGTTCAAATCTTTGCCGACTACAAGTATCACTACATTGGCTAATATTCAAAGACAATTCTTGGATCATTGGGAAGTAAAGAAACCCTTTTCAGATCCTTTCCGAATATGAGAACATCAAGAGGAATGTTGGTGAGAGTGTTCAAGATTATTGTATTAGATTTAATTCTGTCTACAATGTAATTCCTACTAATATAAAGCCACCTATGGGACTAGCATTGATTAAATTTCTTGATCGCTTCGATCCTGATATGGCCTATCAATTAAGAGAAAGAGATCCGCACACATTGGAAGACATGCATAAAATTGCAGTTAGTGTTGAGGAAAATCTTCTTGCCAAGAGAGCTAGAACAAAGGCTGAGAAAAAGGTGACTATTAAGGAAGAGACTTCCACTTCAGATCAAGTGCTCCATAAGATTGAGAAAATGTTTGACAGATTAACCATTGATAAGCCTAAAGCACAAGTCAGAAATCCAAACTTTCGTGGTCAACAACAACCACAATTTAGAATCAAGCAACGAGAACAAAGAGCGTAAGATGAAGCGGCACAGCAGTAGGTGAAGACACCCTTACAATAGAATTTTGTTGATGATCTGGAATCAGATGATGAGGAGAACGTAATTGAAGAGGAGAATCATTTCTTTACACCTGATGATATTCCAATTTTTATCATCGAAGATGAGCAGTATTCAGAAAGCCCAGCTGTACAAAGGGATGAAGATTTCATCTTGGCAAACAAAACAGTTCTTGAAGAAGAGTCTGATGAATATCAGAAGGGATACATGAATGCTTTGATAGCCCAGCAGCGACAATATTCACTCAGGAGTAGAGATGTACCCATAAATCCAATTCAGAAGAGGAAGGAAGTGACATCGCCAAAGAATGATCCTCCCATTGTGCAGAAAAAGGGAAAGGAGACAGTTGATCCTACCACCAGCAAAACATAATAAGCAAATGAAAGATCGAATCAGCCAAGTGTATCAAGGAGAAAATTGAAAAGAAGGATGCTTCAGCCAAAGAGGTAGAGAAAACTTACGTTTTTACCTTAGAAAATGAAATTGCTAAGTTAAAAGTATCAATTCCTTTGACTAAGTTGATGAAGAATAGTAGCTATAAAGGTCATGTGTCAAGGATTTTGAATTTAGATCCATTGTGTGATATGGTAAATGTGGAGGATGACCAACCAAAGTTGATCTTTGGTCCAACATTAGAAGGCGAGTCCCAGAATAGAGATGTAGCTCCTTTTTACATCAGCCTTAGGGCGCATGATTATGTATTACGCAATGCTATGTTTGATTCCGAAGCCTCTCATAATCTCATGCCTAAAGCAATCATGGAGAATTTGAGTTTGGACATCACTAGAAAGTATCATGACCTTTAATCCTTCGATTCTGGTAGAGTAAGATGCATTGGTCTTATTAAAGATTTGGTGGTTAGTTTGGATCAGATTCTGGCGAAAAATGTTTTGATGGATGTGGTTGTGGTGGATATTCATCCTAGATTTGGCATGCTTCTTTCCAGATATTAGGGAGTAAAACTTAAAGGGACATTGTAGCTTGATTTCTCCTATGCTATTATTCCCGTGTTCAGTTAGATGAGGAAATTATACCGGGAGCAGAAGATGAAGTACATGATCACTAGCAAGGATAAACCAGTAAATCATCCAATCAACTATGTACATACTGATTTAGAATCATTTGTTTTATATTCTGATATTTTTAATGATGTAAATAGTCAATTAGTTGAATTCATTCCAGAGATCACTGAAAATTTCAGAGAGGTATTAAAACAAGAAAGACAAAGACTTGATAGTGTCGCTGAGCAATTAGCCTTCCGACAGTAGCAAAATATTGATAGATAGCAAAGAAAAGTAAAAGAGAAACTAGAATTTTAGCATTTGGAAGAGGATGAAGCTAGTTTGTGGAGCATGCATTTTGATGGCACAGTAGGAAAGGAGGGTGTTGGAATTGGCATTTGGATACGCAGCCCTGTTTTCTCACCAAACAAAGTACCAAGTAATATAAGGGTTTGTTCGTATAAATTGGCTTTTGATTGTTCAAATAATGAGGCTGAATATGAGGCTTTAATTGCTGGCTTGAAAATTCTTAGAAAGTTAAATGCTAAAAGAATTTCAATATATGGCGACTCCAGGTTAGTTATCAAGCAAGTGAAAGGGGAATACCAAGCTAAGTATCCTTGAATGCGGCCCTACCACAATGCGGTATTATATATCTTGAGATTGTTTCTAGATTACACTTTGACATGTGTCCCTCGTGTTCAGAATGTTATTGCAGATTCACTTGCAACAGCAATAAGTAATTTGAAAATATCGATGAATTCAAACAATAAGTTTGAAATTCATGTGAAACATTGCTCGGCTGTCCCTGATAATCAAAGGTATTTGCAGGAGTTTCAAGATGATAAAGAGATTGCAGAATTTCTGCAAAATGAAGGTAAAGTCAAAGACACTTCTATCGATGGGGAGCATGATGATGGTGAAGCAAATATAGAATTCAATCAGATGGAAGTTTTGCTGCTGAACTAAAATGTCATTCCTAAAGGTCTAATACCTTTAGAGGAGTTGTTTGATCAAGATGATGTAGCTCGAAAACCAAGCTTGCTGCCAACCGAGAAAGGAGTTGAGGATGTGAACATTGGATCAGCAGAAAATCCTAAAATGGCAAAGTTATCAAAGGCATTGCCTCCATAGGTAAAAGAAAAGTATATCAGTTTATTATCCTCATTTACTGATGTATTTGCATGGGACTATTCAGATTTGAAGGCATATGATACGAGCATAATTCAACATATAATTCCAATCAAGCCAAATCAAAAGCCATTTCAACAGAAGCTAAGAAGAATAAATCCAAAGCTGCTGCCCTAAATAGAGAAGAAAGTGAATCAATTGTATAAAGCTGGTATAATCGTCCCCATAATATTTTCAGATTGGATTTCTAATTTGGTGCCCATGCGCAAGAACACATGTGAGATTCGATTATGTATTGATTTCAGAAATTTTAATAAAGTATCTTTGAAAGATAACTATCCATTTCCCAAGATGGATCACATACTTCAAAGAGTAGTTGGAGCATCCTGCATGTCACTACTTGGTGGGTATTCTGGTTATAACCAAATTCTAGTTCATGAGGATGATAGGGATAAAACAGGGTTCACCACTCTATGGGGGAACTTTTCATTATGCCAAGATGCCGTTCGGATTAAAGAATGTTGGTGCGACCTTTCAGAGGGCTATGGATATTGCATTTTCTAATGAAAAAGCTGTATTTTTAGTTGTTTATCTTAATGATTTGACAATTTTTTTCTAATTCAGATGAAGAGCACCTTTATCATTTGAAGATTGTATTTTAGTGGTGTAGAAAATATGACATATCTATCAATCCAAAAAAGAGTCTGTTTACCATGGATGAAGGCAAGCTTCTCAGTTCTATTATATCCAAAGAGGGCATCTGCATTGATCCAGCTTGAGTGGAAGCCATTCAGAACATTGATTTTCCACGAAGTAAAAAGGAGATCCAATCATTCAAAGGTAAGATGAATTTCTTACGTTGCTTTGTGCCCAATCTTGCAAAACATTTAAGGGAAATCACAAGCATGCTAAAGAAAGATAGTGTAGTGAAGTGGACCGAGGAAGCAATTAAATCCTTCAATTTGGTAAATTTGGACCTTTCTTCAGCTCCAATTTTGATCAGCCTGGATTATACTCAAGATTTCATTTTGTTTTCATTTGCTTTGGATCATACTATGGCAGTGGTCTTAATGTAGAAAAGAGACTAGCTTGAGAAACCATTTGCTTTTTTCAGTAGAACCATAAGGGATGCAAATTTAAAGTACAATAATATTGAAAAGTAAGCTCTTGCTTTGGTAAAGGCATTGAAAGATTTTCGAGTCTATATTTGCATTTTCACATCCTTGCTTATGTCCCTAACGCTACTGCTAAAGATGTCTTAGTGCAAACAGATCCAGAAGGGAGACGAGGCAAACGGATCGCTGCTTTGTTGGAATATGATGTGGAGATCAAACAAAAAAATCTCATCAAAGGACAGGGGCTGGCCAAGCTAATGGCTGAGTCAAATTTGCATGCCTTGGAAATTAATCTCATTGCTGCTATGTCCAAGGAAGATGAAGAAAGTTCGCCAGTTTAGGTATTAGAAATTTTTCTTCTTTCTCCATGGTATTTGGACATTGTTTATGTGCTCCAAAATCTGTCACCACCACCTAGAATGGCTAAGAACAAAAGTAGGAGCTTGAAATTAAAGGCTAACAAGTTTTGTATAATGAATAATGCACTCTATTGGAAAGATCCCAGCGGTGTCTTGCTCAATTTCTTGGTTGAAGAAGAGGAAAAATAGGTTATGGAAGACTTTCACAAGGGAGATTGTGGAGGTTATATATTTTGAAAGACAATAGCCAATATAATTTTGAGAGCAGGGTATTATTAGCCAACTCTTTTTGCTGATGTGTACAAAATTTTTATATGCTGCCACGAATGTCAGATTTTTCAAGGTAGGATAAAATTACAACCTTTATCGCTCAAGCCAATTGAAGTAAGTGCTCCATTTCAGCAGTGGGGCTTGGACTTCATTGGTGAGATTCATCCTACTTCTTCAGCACAACATAAGTGGATCTTCATAGCGACAGACTATTTCACTAAATGGATTGAGGCGATTCCCACTAGGCAGGCCACTGATTTGGTAATCATTTCATTTCTTGAAAACAATATTTTTTTCTCGTTTTGGCTGTCCAAACAAGCTGATCACTGATAATGTAGCAACTTTTAAATCTAAAAGAATGATTGAATTTTGTAATAAATACCAAATTACCTGGGGCACTCAACTACATATTATCCACAAGGTAATGGATTGGTGGATTCCTCAAATAAATCATTGGTCAATATTATCAAAAAGTTGCTGGAAACGAACAAGAAAAGTTGGCACAAAACTCTTGTTAATGCACTTTGGGCAGACAGAGTAAGTAAAAAGAAATCTATAGGCATGTCCCCTTTTGAGCTCGTCTATGGTGTTGATACGGTATTCCCAACCTCTCTCTCAGTCTCAGTGGTTAAACTTCTGCAAGAAGCTGGCAACGAGGATGATCATCTGCAGTGAAGAATCAATCAAATGATTAATTTGCAGCAAACTAGAGAGGATGTTTTTCAGAACACTTTCAGGCTGCAAGAGAGAATCAAGAAAATATATGATCGAAAGGCAAAGGCGGACAAGTTTCAAATAGAAGACATAGTGTTGAAATGGGATGCGTGAAATGAAGACAAAGGTAAGCATGACAAGTTTGAGAATCTTTGGAAAGGACCTTTCAGAATTGCTGCATATTAGGGCCAAAATGATTTCCTGCTGAAAGAAATGAACGGAGAAGATTGTCCAGGTGGGCCAGTCAACAGTCAGTTGCTCAAACGGTACTATTTCTGAAATGTTTTCTATTGTGATATGTATCATCGTACATACCGGTTTATTTTATTTCATTGCAAGTGTGTACTGTCATCATTCATTTTTTTGGGGGCTCAAAGTGAAGGCTATAAAACTGAAGGTTTGATTTCAGTTTTGTTTTGGATTGTTTGATTCAGGTCTTTCAGTCGATTTCAGTCTTGAAATTGAGTCAGTTTTAAGTCAGATTTCAGTCCTAAAATTGTGTCAAGATATTGGTTTTGGTTTGTCGAAGTTATTGACTCCATAGCCCAATGGACGAAGGCATTGTCTACTTTCCAAAGGTCTGTAGTTCTTGGCACCTCCATGGAGCTACCATCCCCATTGGAGCCAATGTTAGTGTCAGTATCTTCATCCCTCCATCAGTGATCAAATTCTCTTGTTGCATTGCATGTTAGGTGTCTCATCTGATCAGCTGCATCCCATTAGGATCATGGATCATCTAATGGTAGAGGCATATTATACATTTTCCCTCATGTTTTTTACCTGTTGGCCCATTTTCATTCATCTAGATCATTTGTAGTCATTTTTTGTCTTTAAATCTGCAAAAGTCATTTTTAGGGTTTAGGTCTCATTAGGTCTAGGGTTTCGTCAATAAGGTCTTGAAAAAGCTCAATAATGGTCAGCAGGCGCATGAGGAGGTCCAATAAAGTCTCAGCAACAATAATTTCAATAATCACATGCTTAGTGATTGATTTTTCCTCAAAACCCTGTTTTGAGGAAAAACAGAGTTTTTATATGTTTCATGTAATAAATTTCATGTAATTTCATTTTTTCATATGCAATAATTTCAGAAGCAACCCTAGTCACCTTGCCAAGCCTCTGCTACTTCAGTTCCTGCAAAAGAAACAAATTGCCAAAGTATTTAGTCCATCAAAGGAAAAAAACAAGAAAAAAATCAAAAAAAGAGTTTTAAAAGAAAGTGAAATGACCAAACATTAGAAGAGTGGGTTTTCTTGAATGAAAAATTAAAAGCCATGGCTATATAAAGTTTTTTCAAATCAAAGGAGGCTCATTTGTGTCCACAAAGTGAAGAGAGCAAGAGCATTTCAATTTTTAAAAGGTTAAGAGAGCGATTTTACGTTTGAAGGGTGAAAAACGGTGGCGCGACGCACCTGGGTTAGAGCACGTTGCACCTGGCAGTGTTTCACAGTGCATTTTTACAACGGGCGTGGCGCACTTGTGAGGTGGTGCAACGCACAACACTACAACACCCAAAATCGCTCACAGCTTCCTCCAAAACTCTCAAAATCACTAATTCCTTATTGTTCAAGTCCTCAAGTACCTCCATTAATTTTTCATGAGGCAAGAGATCCTTCACATCAGCAGGAGGTACATGAGACACAAACCTCTAGTGTACCAGTGTTTTTTACATATCAAAAGGGCACTAGAAGATTGTTTGCAGCAGTAAAACGAGTACTATCTCCACTCAAGGTGGAAGGGTCACGTTTCCTTCAATAACAAAGAAGGTACAAGACAAGGGTAACTAGCCATTACATGATGAGGGGCCTTCAGGAGGACAAGAGACAAATTTCATTCTTATTCAAGACGATGACACCGATTTGGGCTTCCAAAGCTCAATGCTCAAGGAGATCATTCAGGAACAGCAAGCTGACATTCATGATTTATCTCTCAACCTAGAAAGAGCCAAGTGGATAATCAAATATCTTGAGCAGAGGAACAAATAGCTAGAGGATCAACAAATCATCATGGAGCTTCAAAATATATGAGAAAACCGGGAATCTGCCAAGAGGAGGAAAGTCAAGTTGACACCACTTGAATAAGAAATTGATGCTAATCATGAATCTTGGCTTGAGAGGGAAAATATGCACTTGAAAAAGATGCTAGAGAAAGCCAACGAAGAGAAAAATATGTTGAGGCACATGGCCTACCACTACTTGGCGAGAAATAAGGTGTGCAAAGCAAGAATCAAGATTTTGAAGGCCAAGTTGAAGAAAGCATCGAGGATCTTGGCGAAAAGAGCAAGATAGACTCTAGATCTTGGCTGAGACTTCCTTAGCCAACACAACACTTGATAAAGGACACTCAGCCCAAATTTCAAGAAATTTGGGAAAAGTTTTGAAAATTTTGAATTTTTGGCCTAAAAAACAGGTTTTTCTACCTGGCGCGTGCTTTTACTAGAGACCTCATTTTGAGGAAAACTTGGTGTTTTTGGATTCCTCATGGAAAAATATGAATTCCCTCACATGTCCAGGAAATTTTGACAAGTTTTGAGCTTCCAAAAGGGTCAAAAACACCCCAAAAATGACCTTTCTACCCCTTTTTGGCCACATAGGAAGCAGTGTTGGGAGAACTCATTTTTGGAGGGGCAAATGGAGACCAAATTCAAAAATTCCACTTGATCAGGAAAGTCGATAGGTAGAAATTCTGAACAAGCCCACTTGGAGCAAATTTGGTGCACAGGAATGCCTTCAAAAATATCTCCAAAGTAGTGTGGCACACAAGGATAGGAGCATGGTGCACAGGATGAAATTTTGTCATTTTGGTCAAAAAAACTTTGTTTTTTCGCCTAGTTTCTTCACAGTTTGACTTTTATCTTTCTAATAGTCAAACTCATGATGTAATTTGATGTGACTTGATGGATTTTGATGTAAATATGTTAAATTTTCATTCATAGAGGTAGATTCTTCCATGAAAAGGTAGTTTGCAACTGAATGAATCAGTTTCCTAGTTTTTAGAGGCAAGCTGTTCCACTGCCTACTTTTTAGCTCTCAGTTTAGATATTGTTGAAATAGCTCATAAACTTATGAGCTCGACCCCTAAAGGCTAGGATGAGTTTTTTATTGCCTATATCTACTAGTTTTTCAGTCATTGGCAAAGGTTGGACTTTTGGGAAAGCTTGGAGCTTTATTGTACACTCATTTCAGTAGTTTGGCAAAGGAATAGACCAGGGTTTGTAGCACTTTATGGGATTCTTGTGGCCACTTTTATTTGGTATTGTGTCTCCTTCTCTAATTGCAAGTTTACATGTGTTTTACATATGCCACTATCTCTCTCCATTCATCTTAACTAAATGAAGCAAGGATAAAGGTAGAATTCATTGATTTGCAGTGCTCTACCTAGGGTTTTGATTAGTTATTTATGTTTTCAGTTGTATGAAGAGGATCCCTGAGACTTTGATGCCCTCTTCAACTCCTCACCAGTCTAAAGGCTCTCCATCTCATTCAATTTGAAGTACCAAACCATTTGCCTACCTTGCCCCATAGAGATCTTTGCAAAATTGAGCCCATTCCCCGGACCCAAATCTTCCTTTCGCATGTGAGCCAACAAAACATCATCAAATTCAATAAAACTCTTTTGAACGCATGCCTAGCCTAAAATCAGTCTTTACATTAGTCATCTCAAGCCTCATTTATCACATTTTACTGAGATTAACAAGGAGAGAGCCCTATCTGGTAGGGCTAGCTACCAAGTTAAGCGTGGTTTGATGTTACCCTAGATCCTACCTTTCTCAGCCTGAGGTAGATTTAGGCCCTAACAGGATAGATAACGGTAGAGAGTTTTGCAGTAAGGAATTTGAAGAATTTTGTAAGAAGTGTGGTATAGCACGACAAAATAATACTCCATACACACCTGAGCAAAATGGATTTGCAAAAAGAATGAACAAGATGTTGATGGAAAGGGCAAGAAGCATGCTCAGTGGTGTCGGGTTATGACAGGAATTATGGGAAGATGCGGCGGAGACAGCATGTTACCTGGTCAACAAATCACCTTCATTAGTGTTGGAGGATAATACTCCACAAGAGGTATGGACCAGTAAGAAACCCTCTCTTCCACATCTGAGGGTATTTGGATGTGATGCACATGTACATGTTCCAAAGGAGAAACAAACCAAGTTGAATAGTAAATCTGACTAGTGCTGTTAGGATATTCCGACACATAGGAAATAGTTAAGTTCAACTTGGTCTAGTATAGAGTTAGGTATAGAGTTAGGTAAAGTGTGTTTCTTTACCGTTGTACATTTTGTAACTTACAATCCGACGGTCACGATATGTAGTGATCCGACGGTTCATTCTCTCCTCGGTATTACCGACACTTGATCCATGGCTTGACACCCGATTGGTCCATGAATTCTATTTAAAGCGCATGGAGGGTCATTTGTAGGTTAACCGTGCATGAGAGAAGCTTATGTAAATTTTCATTCTTTTATTAATAAATTACCTCTAGTAGCCACGTTGCGCAGGCCGTGGACTGTTTCCCTCTCTGAGGGTTTTAACCACGTCAAAATACTGGTGTATTGATCTGTGATCTGTTTGTGAGCGGTGTCCTTCTGGTGTTCTGTCTGAGGAACTTACCCTGTAAATTCCTACATGGTATCAGGGCTATTTGAGGGCCGCGTCCGTTGGTGATCCAAATCTGAAGTCGGTAGAACTGCATGCGGCTGTCGTTTCCTAGATCTACTATTTCTGACTGCTTTCGTGCCGAGAGGACTGCTCTGTTGTGTTCGGAGCATCTGTTCCAGTGAGGAACCCCTTTCGTTTCACGCGAAAAGGTTTCCGGTAGCCCTAGCTGCGTCATTTTTAGATCTGGAGGTATACAGTGTTTATTTGCAGTTTACTGTTATTTTCTCTCTGTTTATTTCGGTTTCGGTTTATTTAGCTATTTTTTTTACCGAATCTATACCTTTCATTTCTGCGTATGCTCTTTGCCTTGCGACTCTATGCGATCTGGGCAAATCAGAAACAGAAAGGAAGAATTTTTCTCATGCGTATGTTCTTTTCCCTGCACCTTAGTGTGATCTCGGAAAATTAGAAACATTGAGGAAAATATTTAGTTTCTGGGTAAAGCTAACTCTAAGCCACAAGGTTCAATTTTTTTCTTAAATATTTAGTTTTTTGAGTAAAGCTAACTTCGAGCCATAAGGTTCGCTTTCTTTGCATGTCCATGTTGGGTTTTGTGTTTTGTGTTTTGTAGGGAAAAAGAGGTTTCTCAAGGCAAGCACGCAACCCAAAGCCCACCCCCCTCCCTCTCTCTCTCTCTCTCTCTCAAATTTTTTGTATAGATCAATTGGTTCAAAGCTATTTTAAGAGAGTAGAGGTCTTGGGTTCAAATCTCCATTTTGTGGGGGCGTTTTTTTTCATTCCTGCACATTCGCGCACTTTGTCGGCAACTTCAACAATTGTTTTTCAAAAATCCATAACTTCTTCATCCGGAAGCCTTTTGCAGAGCCGTTTTTTTTAAAACAGCCTAATTTTTCGAGATCTATCCATTGGAACACTTACTTTCAACATATTTAGCTTCAGGTTTTAAAAAAAATGGAAAGTCCATGCCAAGTCATTCTTGACAGCACTAACTACTTCCAATGGGTATCCTACATGGAAGATTTACTTAGAAGTAAAAGTCTCTACAGAATAGCCACAGGCCAAGAGAAGAAACCAAAAGATGAAGACAAGTTGATAAATGGGAAAATAGACAAGATCAAGCACGTGGTTTGATAGGGATGTCTATTTCTCCTTATCTTAGATTCCATATTGCAGACCTTGAGACTCCTCATGAAGCATTGGAACAAATCGCTAAAGTTTTTGGGATTAAAAATGAAATTAGAGCCCATCAACTTGAAAATGAGTTGCTTACATTGGATCCAAATAATTTTTCTTGCATTGAAGATTTCTTGTCCAAATTCAAGACCCTTAGATATCTCTTGGAAGGTGTTAAGATTAAGAAAGAAGATAGTAACCTTATTTATTCCATCCTTACTAAGTTGGGACCAGCCTACTCTGTATTTGTTTCCACCTTCCATTCTACAAGGGAAGCTTTCATTTGTCAAGGAAAAGACTACAAGGCCCCTTCCTTTGACTCTTTTCGTGATTCTTTAATTAGAGAACAAGAAAAACTCTTACACCTTGGTCTTCTTAATCTTGGAAACTCTTCCAAGAAAGCGTTAGCCGCCCAGCAACAACCAAATTTAAAGAATCCTAAAAAGTCATATCCTAAAAAGAATGGTCCTAAACCAAACAAGGGTCCTAAGCAAACTCAGTCTCAAAATGACAGATCATTTCAGCAAAATGATAAGACCAATAAAAACAAATGGAAGAAGACTGATCGCCATTGTAACTTTTGTAATCGAGATGGGCACTTAGAATCTAAATGCTTTAAGAAGATGGAAGCCTTGAAAGCCGCAATGAAGAAACATAACATCCATGTGGAGCATTCTTCTACTTCAACTTCAACTTCATCTTCAGGAATGGCACTTTCTGCATGTCGTTGTCCATCATCTCAGTCTGGTTATGCATTAAATGTATCTTCTTCTTCTCATTCTCATGAGTGGCTCATTGATTCTGGAGCCTCTTATCACATGGCCAAAAATAAAGCCATGTTTTCTTCTTTACATGATTGTAACACCAAAAATATATATGTTGGTGATGAAAGATCTCTTAATGTTCTAGGGACTGGAACTGTTCATCTAGACAATGGTCAGTTTAATGATGTATTATGTGTTCCAACCTTATCCAGCAACCTTCTATCTGTATATCAGATAACTCATTCAGGTGAAGGTAAAATTGTTGAATTTTCACCTCATGATGTTGTAATCAAGGATCTAAGAGATACTAAACAGATTCTAGCTACTGGTATTGCTGATGATTCCACAAGGTTGTACAAGTTTCACAACTTTGGGTCATCAAATCTTCCTTCAGTATTTGTTGCTCATAATGATGAAGTGAGCAAACTTTGGCATGAGCGATTTGGTCACTTAAACTATCGCTCCTTCAGC
>APFE031280222.1:54102-91963 GCA_000404065.3 Pinus taeda | reverse complement strand
CCGATTGGTCCATGAATTCTATTTAAAGCGCATGGAGGGTCATTTGTAGGTTAACCGTGCATGAGAGAAGCTTATTAAATTTTCATTCTTTTATTAATAAATTGCCTGTAGTAGCCACGTTGGCGCAGGCCGTGGACTGTTTCCCTCTCTGAGGGTTTTAACCACGTCAAAATACTGGTGTATTGATCTGTGATCTGTTTGTGAACGGTGTCCTTCTGGTGTTCTGTCTGAGGAACTTACCCTGTATATTCCTACAAGTGCATCTTTATTGGGTATAAGGATGGTTTAAAGGGTTATAAGCTTTGGAACCCAGTAACAAGGAAGGTTGTGTACAGCCGAGATGTCGTGTTCAGAGAGGTAAAAGATGTTATTAAAAATGAAGTCCAACCAAAGGAACCTGAGAAGATAGAGTTTGAGCTTAAGGAGGAAGAATCAGAATCTACAATAGAGGAGGAATCAGAAGATGAAGAGCCACAAATTCCAGGTGTGATAAAATAAATTCGAGAAAGAAGGCAACTAGAAAGGTATAGTCCATCTTCTTTCTATTCAAATTTTGCTTTATCTATTACTGACAATGATCCCAGAGCTGTGAAGGAAGCTGTAGGTTCAGAGGATGGAAAACTATGAAAAGAGGCCATGGATGATGAAATGGAATCTTTGAACAAAAATGAGGCTTGGGATCTGGTGGAGTTTTTGGCTGGAAGGAAAGCCATTGGCAACAAATGGGTGTTCAAGAAGAAGACAAATGCAGAAGGAAAGGTGGAGAAATACAAAGCTCGGTTGGTAGCAAAAGGTTATTCCCAAGTGTCGGGAATTGATTTTGGTGATATTTTTTATCCTGTTTCCAAGCTAACTTCTATTAGATTACTTTTATCTATTGCTACTGCTTTTGATTTTGAGGTAGAATAGATGGATGTGAAGACGAAATTTCTTCATGGGATCTGGAAGAGGAAATCTACATGAAGCAACCTGAAGGCTTTGCGGTGAAGGGTAAGAAAGAAATAGTATGCAAGTTAAAGAAGTCTCTGTATGGGTTAAAACAATCACCAAGGATGTGGTATCAGAAATTTGATACATTTATATGGGGACTTGGCTTCACCAAAAGCAAATCAAATCACTGTGTGTATTTTAAATTAATTGGTGATCATGTTATTTATCTGGTCTTGTATGTGGATGATATGTTGCTGGTTGGAAATGATGGAGAAATTATCCAGGATTTGAAGACCCAACTGTCCTCCAAATTTGACATGAAATATCTTGGTGATATTTTGGGCATGGAAATTAAAAGAGATAGAGGAAGGAGGAAGCTCTGGTTAAACCGGAGGAAGTATGTCGAGACAATATTGCAGAGCTTTAATATGGAGGATAGTAAACTGGTGAAGGTTTCTATTCTTGTAGGTGTGAAGTTATCTACTGAACAGTGTCCCAAGACACAAGAAGAGGAAGACGACATGTCCCGTGTTCCATCTGCAAGTGTAGTCGGTAGCCTGATGTATGCGATGGTCAATATTAGACTAGACATTGCACGTGCAGTGGCAGTATTGAGCAGGTTTATGTCAAACCCAGGGAAGGAGCACTGGACAATAGTGAAGTGGGTTTTTAGGTATTTGCGTGGCACTAGTGATTATCGTTTGTGCTACCAAGGAAGAGTAGGATTAGACAGTGTTGGATATTCATGGCTTTGTTGATGCAGATGGGGTTGGAGATCTGGATCAGAGAAGATCTACAATTCTTTAACCTATTTGGAGGTGCATTCAGTTGGATGAGTAAGAAAAAATCTGTAGTGGCACTATCAACTATAGAGGTAGATTACATGGCAACCACTCATGCAAGAAAGGAAGCAGTTTGGTTGTAGAGATTGTGTTCAAGTATGGGGTTAGTACAGGGAGCTATAAGGATAGACTGTGATAGCCAAAGTGAAATTTTCTTGGAAAATAACCTTACATATCATTCAAAGACAAAACAAATTGATGTTCAGTATCACTTTGTGAGGGATATGATAGAAGACAAAAAGGTGTTGCTAGTGAAGGTGGAAAATTTGAAGAATACTGCAGATGCATTGACAAAATCTATGAGCTTTGAGAAGTTCTCTTGGTGTAGAGAAACAATGGGTGTTGTAGGGCTGGATAAATGAATAAGCTCCCTTATGATCCCTTGTGGAAATAAAACAACAAGAGGGAGAATATTGGGTTGTGTTATATTCTTTCCATGACTAGCTTACGTAGTTAATCGGGGGGTTAAAAGGGGGGCAGAGCCCCCCCCTTCATTGCACTGATTGCATAGTGAGGGGAGTCACAGGGGGTTTGAGGGGTCAAGGTAACCCTCCTCTATGGGGTCCAGGGCAATGCCCTGAATTCTTTTTTTTGGACCCTCTATTAGGTTGGGTGGACCTACCTATGGTTTTGTGCATGATTTTCGCACATGGTTTTGGACACGATGGTTTTTGGTCCATGGTTTTGGACGTGATGGATTTCGGCCATGGTTTTGGACACGATGGTTTTCAGTCCATGGTTTTGGACACGATGGTTTTTGGTCCATGGTATTGGATGTTATGGCATGTATAAATATGTATTGTAACATTGAAAGGAACATAATGAAAAGTCAAGTTGGTAGTCCCGGTTTTCGGATCTTGGGGAAAATCTTTGTGTATATGTGTTTTATGTGTTATGCTCTCGCATTGTTTATTTTCTGTGTTTTAGAATTCGTATTGAGGTAATTTCTGTATGGGGTTAAAACCTACACGTGATCCGAAGTGGTATCATGATAGGAGATGACCAAGGCAAGTAGACCAAAGGGAGTGCTTGGATTCGCAAGGCTCCAACAAAGGAACCATAATTTGATTTAGAGCGCGCTAAGGAGACATTCATGGAGACTATGAAGAGCTTCGTGGATGCATCCACTTTAGGAAGTAAAGACAAACTGGAATTGGAAATGGAACCATCAATGCTCACTACATTTTTAGAGACATGCATGAAGCTACTGCACGACAACAAAGCTGTGAACGAACTACAAGAACTCATCACTAGATGCGTTGGAACCACACTAGGAGAACTGTGTGTAGTCCAGAAGCTCAAGAAGCACACAATGTGAACAAGAAGGGGGATGAGTTGACTGCACATATCGAGGAATATGAAATGGATCAAGTGATTTTATATCTAGGATCGGACACAAACGTCCTTCCAAAGTAGAAATGGGAGCACATGGGCAGGCCCGTGTTGCAATGGTTTCTTATTCAATTGTGAATGGAAAACCAGAAAATGATCCTACCCATGAGAAGATTGCAGGGAATAATGGTGGATATTGAAAGTGCGAGCGCACTTGCAAATTTTGAAGTGATAGAGATTGTTGATGACAACAATCCCTATCCCACACTACTGGGAATAGATTGGGCCACTGACATGAATGGAGTGATAAATCTAAAAAAGTGCAAGATGATTTTCAGAAAAATTGACTACGCGTAGTGGTACCTTTAGACCCTGCGGAAGGATTGCGCTACACTGATCCAGTGCACAACTATGAGAGCGACGATTGTGTAGATTGTATCTACATGATAACTACGAAGGAGCAGTACTGGGTGAATCCAACAGCAGATGGTAGGATTTTTTGGGAGCGCTAAAGCTCCTGCAACTCATATTCGGACGAAGAGATAGAACGGTGGTAGAACTGATTACACAAGGTAACCATGCTCAACTGCAATTTGATGACAAAATCGTTGCACTATGTGACAATAGAGGTAAGAGTTCTACCTATGTATGATAAATTGATCGAGGTTAATGATTTCTTAAACCAATTTGAAAGAGAAGTACTGAAACAACAGCGTTTTGATGCTATGAAATGGGTGCTACACGCTATACTCACAAGATGGTGGGGTACACATCAAAGATGTTTTGAGGACTAGTGCGAATGCAGAAGGATGATGCTCACGTGGTTTGGAAAGCCTTAGATGTGGATGAAATTCAGGTATGGTGGATGAAACATCCCACATGCCCACCTTTTCAAATGGGTACATGTGTATGGCATGCAACCTGCATGAATGCACACCATCCTCGTGATAGGAAACACGACCAACAAGCAAGAGAAGGCAAGACAATGGCTCGAGCGATGACCAGGAAGTATGATAAGACTAAGAGCATATAATATTATCTGTGTGGAAGACTTTGACAAAGTATGCGAAGTACTGAACGCGGTCCACCATGTGAAACACACTAGTTGGGACCTGCGCATACCAGTAGTTCTATGGGCTTATAGGACCATGTGCAAAACCATGACCGCACGGGCACTTACGAAGTTGAAGTATGGAGCAGATGTTGTAATCCCTATGGAGCATGCAAAGCCTAGTCTGTGCATAGTAGAACCCGTAGATACGATGGTTCGCGAAGCCTAGAAACAAGGGATCACATAGCTGCAAGAGACATAATGCATGGGACTTGAGGAGGAAATCCAACAGGAGAACCTTAGACTCCACGAACTTGAAGAAGAAAGGGTACGGTTAAGGAAGAAAAGCACTTTGACAGATGTGGAGGTCAAGAAGATGGAGGAAGAAATAACGAAAGGTTTTCTTGGAAAAAAGACCAGGCTGATAAGATAGGGTGCGTGCGATCCTGATGACAGGGTTAAGACCTATTGCTGCAAACTGATCAGTCTAATGCCTTGTTTTGGACCGCATATTGCTAAGCATAGTGACTAGGGTAGTGTGTTACAAATGGTGAAGTGTGCAATTTCGATTGTAATAATACGAGGTGGGGATTCTCCAGAAACCATCACAGAGGATAGGATGGAACTCTACACGGGTGGTGCGACCACCTAACTAGCCAAGGAAAGGATAGACTTAGCACTCTAGGCAGTTGGAAGGGAGAACGAGACTATAAAATATCTTGCTCGGGAGCTCCACGATGTTGGAGATGCGTGCAGAAGCAGAGAGTCACAAGGTCTGTGACCACGCACGGGGGGGTTCCGCTGCCACGCGGGTTGGCTAAAATGTGATCGTTGAAGTCACTTTTCACAATGGGATGCTCGACTTGAGGCCAAATGGAGCAGTCGACAGGAATTTTAGATATGATTTATGGGCAAGATTTGGGAAAATATTCCGCCAAGAAAGCATTAATGAACCAGATTTGGGGGGAACAATTGAATTCGAATTCAAAAAGTGCTATACAATACAAAAGGCTGCCTAACAAACAACACTTAATCATTTGCAAATTGAGCGATTGAGCAGAGCCCTGAGTATTGTGAGTCGAGTGTTGATTAAGCCCTTGAATTTATGAGTGGTAAATTGTTGTACAACTACAATGACGACAACTAAGGATGGTATGGGGATAGCAGAGGTGACCGTTGGCAAGGCCATGCAAGCCCTAACTGTGGGGGATTTTCCAAAAGGTTCCTGGGTTGTGGCAGATATCCTAAAAACACTGTGCACACCAAGACCTAAGAAGGATAAACAAACAATGGATCCCATATGTGTGTCCCTGCAAAACTCGCTGCACAACAAACTATCAATGGAGGAGAAAGGGAAAGCTTTCACCATAGAAATAAACAAAGAGGAAGAAACTTTGGAGGATCTTACCATCATAGAATAAGAAGATGAAGGCATGGAGGTGGATACTCAGCCTAGGCACTCTGCGACAAAACTATCCGCCTATGTCCCCCCATGAAAAGGGAAGGCCAAAGTTCCCAAGGACTTGGACGAGACCAAGAGCTCGCTTCAGACCTCGCTCCTCCCAGCTAGCATTATGTTTGAAGGCACACACCTGGGTTGAGTGCTGAGTATGAAATTCGAATATTGGGACCTCACTGACCATGAGAAGTTCCCTCACTTGGAGACCAGAAACCTCATGACACAAAACACTGTGGGGGTGGTGACAACATTAAAGCTATGAAAGTGGTTGTGCGGAGTGGAAAAGGCTGGGCTGCTGAACCTACTCTTGGTGTCACATTTTAACCATTTTTGTCATCAGGCAGCTACTCTGCCTGGTGCATGATGGGTGTTTATGACTGGAGGAGCCTATCCCCATCATGGCAGACTTAATTCATCACATCTCTTGGCTTCCATACAAGGAAGAGGACCCCACGGCCAAATCAGAAGGAAAGGGCAGTGATTTGGCCATCACGGAGGCCATGAAGAAGAAGTACAAGCTAGAAAAGAAGAAGAGAGGTTATGCCATCTCCAGAATCAGGGACAAAGTAGTACACGTGGCAATCCAAATCCTCATAGGAAAAGTTATGTGCAAGTGCCACGCAGACGAGGTACTTGTGCTGGTGGTCTCACTGGTCGAGCAGTGCGCGGAGGGTTCAGTTTAACTAGTTCAAATTCTTCTGCATGGAATTTTAGAGAATTTCCACGAAGCCTAGGAGCATGGTAAAACCTTCCACTATGTATGGTTGTTATTGTCCATAGTGCTCGTAGTAGGGGAATTTCTGGAGGATAGTCAATTCCCCATAATTGACAGAGATTTACTGGAGGCCACGAAGTACGCTTCGCTTTGGGCCACGGAGGATGCTACAAGGATATGTGACAACAAGATCTTTTGGGTGCTCATGGAGATGAACATATAAATGTGGATCAACCGTAAGCTGCGGTTTTCCCCCAAAGTTTACACTAGTCTACAAAATTTTGCAGAATTTAAGGTAGACATGCTTAATATATATATCAGGGCGTGCAAGGATCCAATGAAGCAATGGACAAAGCTACCCTTTGTAGCCACTAACGATGCCATTTTCAATGTATTGGAGGCATGGCATCTGGAATGGCATGCCCTAGACATTGCAAAACTTGAGAGGTTGATAGCACAAAAGAAGAAAGATGATGCCAAACTGTGCATCACACAGTTGGCCAAAAAATGACAGAAAGAAATAGCAGCAGCCAAAGTGCGGGTAGCATGGGAAGCGACATAGAAAGCAGCCAAGCAGAAAAAAGGTCGTAGTAGAAACAACAACACATGAAGTAGCTATGAAGGTGGTTGACGGCCAAACAATGCCTTCGCAAGGGTAGGCAGCAGAGGAAGAAGAAACAAAGGAAGGAGGCGTGGACCCATGAACCACGTCCACACAGCTAAAGCACCAACACCCAATAGAATAGGTAGGATCGTAGAAGAAGGTCAAGGCTTCGAAATTTTCCATTGACCCAATCACCCTAACCGAGGGTGATCTGCATGAAATCAATGAGATGGTGCGTGATGTCACAAATGAGGCTCTCCAAGATTTCATGCAGTAGCACTAGACTATGTTGGGGGTCCTCAAAGCATAGTTGCAGGACTTAAAGGCGTGCCCCCTTAGGTTGTTACCCTTTCAACCAACCTCGTAGTCGGATCCATGGTAGCAGAGTAGATGTTGCGCGTGTAGATGACGAACACAATAGTGTTGCCAGAAGGGGCTCTAGTGACATCAAATGAGGCCGACAGGTTTTTGGTTAGGATGATGAAAGGTATCGGTGTTAATCTAGCTGCCCTCCCGTGCGAGACATTATATCTATTGCACGATGGGATAATGGCAGAGCTGCATGCTAGGGAGAGCCATGCACTCCAAGTCCTTAGAAATTAGAAGATAAATATATAACAACTCACCTTGCGGTGCGACGAATTGGTGTTGCAAAATCAACATTTGGGGCAGGTGATAGACAATGCTTGTCGAAGTGTCCTAGAGCTATCCATCCCAACAAATATACCAGTGGAGGTGTAGATCCACAGGTTAGTAGTAGGAGTCCGCGTGGCCAGGAAATAAATGATAAAGGTTTAGCTAGAGATGAATCTTCAGATCGTTGAGCTGTGGTTAAAGGCACAACCATCATCTCCCCTAGAAGTTAGAGAATAGCGTGCTAGCACTATCACTGGCAGATTGGAGGAAATCGGAGGTGTAGTGCAACACTACACCAGCATGTTGGAAGAATCACTTGAGGTCCTAACAAATCTACAGGAGGACCCCAATAACCAACACTTAGAGATAGAGACACGAGAACTTCGACAACAATATGACAATGTCCGAGGAACTGCATAGACAGTGGTCCTCACCTAGCGAATTGTGAGGATGCAACAAGATAAAGCACTAAAGGAGCAGGTGGATGTGGCACGACATAAGGAGGAAATTATCAAAGAGTGCATCTAGCCTTGGATTGACGAGGCCATCACCATCACGATAGACATTGAAGGCAAGCTCATGCGCATACAAGGGGTGCACACATTAATGCAGACAAGCACTCCAAAGATAGAGGTCTCAGAACAACACATACAATAGATCCAACAAGCAGCAGCTCAGTGCATTACTGACCTCCACACAGTTCGAGAACAGTTGGAGGGACTCTGTGCAAAGATCACCGTGCTGTCAGAGTGACTCGAGGGTGAATCACGATGTTTATGTTAGGGGCCTGTTGGGCATGGAATCCCCTCCAAGGCATGTTTTAGGGCTTAAAGCCAAACTTTTGACACAATCTTGTTGTATAGCTCTGCGAATTGAGGGCACGGAGCACGAAAAAGTATGATAGAGTTATAGGGTTGTCTGCCCTAGTTTTGTAATGTAATGTAGGCTGGATAGACCTACCCATGGTCTACGAACCATGGGATTTTATAAATAGAGCGACGCTCTAAGTGTAGAAGGAGGGAAGTAGAGAGATAGGAAGAGAGGCTAAGGAAGTAAGGTGAAGTGTGTCTTTGGGTCGTAGAGTAGGAGAAGGCTCTGCAGTTGAAGGCCTAGTAGTCTGCAGTTGAGTGCACAAACCCCTGCAGCTGAATGCGCAGGGTGGAGTCGAGTCTGTAACTAAGGAAGGAATTAATAAAGAGATTTTTTATCATAATTTTGTGTATCTGTTCTTGGGTTAATGTATGTTTGATATAATTTGCAAATATATTGTTTATTTACTGCGCGCACCTATATGAATGGTTTATGTTGTTAAGTATAACTTAAGAATGCAAGTAGTCTAAAATAATTAACTAACATTGGAATACCAGTAAGGTCTTGGGTAATAACGTAGAAGCATAGCATTCAACCCCTGAGAAGGGCTACCTGAAGGCAGTATATCAGGCTGCGAGGTACAGAAAAGTGCACGAAGCAACTTGTGCGTAGGATCAAAACCACAGACCACTAAAACTCATCAGACATCTCGAGGGTGTGGAAACCTGCTTCTAGCACCCTCCCATACTACTTTGGGTGAGATCTTAGTTCGTGCTCACAGACTATTGTTGAAAGGGCCAATAGTACCGAGATTTGTTTGGCTAACTTAACTCTGAACTTGGGTCAGGCCCCAGTAATCCAACATGCGTTGTTTGGATCTGCAGCTCATGCAAACCCATCTATATGGTGCTTCGTGTCTATTTCTACTGCTGCTCAAACTGTTGCAGCAGTTCTGCTGTCGTATCCCTTACCTTATCTCCAATATTGTCTAAGTCACCCTCTGTCGAGGTGATTGGACCTAGTGATGACTTGGAGACTTTGGTCTTCTTTCGTTGTCCCTTCTTTTCTCGTTCCCTATGTCACTTCACACGAAAGGGAGTGCTCTCTTGATTTTTGTCACCCTGCTTTGACCGCTCTTCTTCCTTTATTTGGGGTGAAGGATATCTCTGACTTCTGCCAAAGCCACGATTTTCCTGCGCTGCCTATTCTTTTGCGGTGTGCTCCACTTCTTCTTGGGCCTTCTCCTTGGCCTCTTTCTTCCTCTTTTCAGCTAACAACCGAACCTTCTGTATGGACACTTCTTTTTTCTTTTTCTCCAAAGACTTTCTAGTCTTGGCAGCCTCATCAGATGGAACGTGTCAGTCTACTAGCCAATGCTTGATGACTTCTATAATTGCGTCATCCATGGCCAGGTAGGGTAAGTCAAAATATTTCTTATCGAGGTCCTTGCGCGCCCAAATGTAAACATGGTGGAAGTCCTCCTTGAACTCCACGTACCTCGACAACTGCTTGAACACAATTAGTGACAACTGCGGCTTCTAGTTGATGGCCATGTGAATACTTGCCTCCATCAACACCCAAAAGACTTTGCTTTCCATCACCCGCGCAACATATTTCATGGCCAAAAAAGATGCGAACTTTGTTGCTTCTGGTAAATCCTTCTCCATAGGAGGAAATTGGCTTTCCTTTGGCAAGTCCCATGTGACCAACACTATTTTGAGTAGCATCCACGGATAGTGAAAAGTCTTACTCTCATTCTGTGCCTCTCTGCAGTTCGCGAGGAACTCGCTACACAGGTAGCACACCCAGTTGAAATTGACATCTTCCGCACACTGAGTCACCAAATAAACTAACGATGTCAACATCTCATCCACACGACACTTTCTCATCACCTTGCCAGCCAAAATTTGCCTAGAAATCTTGATCGTGGGGTCGGTAATGTTGGTAATTGAATACCCACGCGGATTTTTGACAAGCTTAAACTTGTTCTTCATCTTCTTAGTGAGGTCATGCTCGCTCATCTTTCCATCAAACGCCCTGGTAGGATTCAACCCATAGTGCATTAATAATGTGATGCTATGGATCAACATGTCGGTTATGGGGATTGACTCATTCAGCCATAGGCACCCATCGTGTACTAGGCACAACAATTTTCTGATGACTATTAGGTTTATGTTTGACTGATGGTAGTGCGATACCCATAACAAGTTCAACAAACCTAACTTGTTGACTCCACAAATCCATTCCACTAGCTCCAACGCGGTGACTCCAGACTCCTTGTAGAAAACCCTCTGCATGAAGGTGTCGGTAACAAGGCGGGGGAACTTCTCAAGGTCCGCCAAATCCTAGTCTTATAGCTTCAAATGCAGGACCCTTGCCAACAGGGGAGTGTTGAGGGAGAACTATCCAGAATCTGGGTCCTTCAGGATCTTCACCTTGCCCTTTCACGGAGGGATATACTCTGGAAGTTTTGAATTAGGGTCCTCCCCCTTAATGTTGATATCCTCTGTGCCCTCCTCTGCCTCCACATCAACCACCTTCCCCTTCTCCTTTGCATTCAACTTTTCTTTTCATTGCGCCTATGTAGCTACATGTTTCCTCGATGACTCACACACTGGCATCAACTTCTCCTTCTTATCCTTCTTCAGCTTAGGGACCTCTCTAGTCGGTGTAGGCTTTGGCCTAGGAAACCTCAGCGTAGTAGGCACTGTTGCTGGTACCTACATACTCACAACCTCAGGGGCAACTCCCTTAGAGGCAATACTCTCTCTAGCACTTATAGTTTCTGTGGGACCTAGTCCTAGCATGATTTATCAAATAATCTTGCGGTCTGACTCAAAATACTGAGTGAACATGGGGCTTGCAAGAAAATCCTTAAAGAACTCACAGTTCATGTGCAAAAGACATCACAACTCAGAAATTCTCAGAATGCAAAGTGTTTCTTGCTAGATGACCACTTGTAATTTATAGGCGAATTTGAATTCAAATTTGACCGTTCCCCCCAAAATCCGTCCATAAATGTGACATTGGCGGCAAATTCCCCAAGATTTTACTCTTAAATTCAACCTTAAATGCCTTAAATGTTGACCTCCCTCTCCTTTAAACCATCTTCTGGTAGTCAAATCATGAACAGTGATGGTAACGATCACTTTCTGGCTGTGCTGCACGATCTCCAACCCTATAGCATAGCTCCCTTTGCACTTCTTCTGGAATTGTGACATCCTCCTATTTTGTGAAGACCCCTGATGGTGCAACTCTACAACTAGGGAAGTGTAGTTTATAGTCTCGCACCTCCTTGGAACTACCTAGAGTGCTAAGACTATGCTACCTTCATGTAGTCATCGGGTTGGATCCCAGGTGTATGGCTTCAATCGGCTGCCATTTACCTTTCCAGGAAATTGACTTCCATTCAATTTCACAAGCTGAATTGCTCCGCCATTGGTAATCTCTTTGATCACATATGGCCCTAGTCAATGCATCTGAAATATTCCTGGAAATTTATCAAACATCCTCTCATATAATAAAACTAAATCATTTACCTTAAAGGTGTGTAATTTGATGTGTCGATCATGCCATGCCTTTTTGGTCTCCTTTTGAACTTGCTGATGGAATCTAACCAAAAATCTATCTTCCTTGAGCTCTGTCAGTTGCACGATCTATTCTTATAAGGTTCCATAGTTCAACATCCCTGTGAATTCCACTATGTGTAGACTAGGCACGATATACTCCATAGACATCGCAGCCTCTATGCCATAGACCAATCTAAACTGTGTCTGCCGAGTAAGCTTCTTACAAGTAGTTCTATAGGCCCATAACACAATTGGTATGCACATGTCCCAATCATTCCTCTGGGCATTGCAAACCTTTGTCAGTTCGTTCTCCAATATCTTATTAAACACTTCAACCATCCCATTGTCTTGAGGATGATATGGCATACTTTTCTAGTGATAAACTTGGAACTCTTCCATCAGTGTAATGATCATTTCATTAAGGAATTGCGTACCATGATCACTCATCAAAATATTTGGGCAACCGAACCTAGTCAGCACATATTCAAATATGAAATTTGTTGTTGTTATCCCTATATAGTCCTTCACAAGTTGTGCCTCCTCCTATCTGGTCAAATACTCATTAACGGTGATGATATACCGTGCACCCGTCTTATTTCCTGGAGGATGAATTGGTCCTACAAAATAAATTGCCCATTTTTCAAATGGCTACAATGACATTTGCAGATTTAGAGGCAGGTCATCCCTTCACGATGGCTTTCCCATCCTTTGACATGCATTGATTGCCCTACAATATGCTTTGGAATCCTTATGCAATGTCAGACACCACGACTCAGCACATAAAATATTCTGTGTTGTTGCTTTTCCTACATAATGGCCTCCCACAGCTCCTCCATGAGCTTTAGCTAGGATACTGCTATAGTCAAAATCGGGCACATAACATCATAGTATCTCGTCCAATCCCATTTTATACAAGTGACCTACAATAATAGAAAAATATGTCATGCGGACCACTAATTCCTTTTTCTGTTGACTAGTGTATCCTTCTAAAGCCATTCCTATAGTTAAGAAGTGGATAATATTTGCAAAATGATTATCTACTACGCACACCGCAAAGATTTGTGCGTCAGGCAAACACTCCTCTAAATTAATAGGCTCCTCTCCTATTTCAATGTGCGACAAATGATTAGGTCCCACATTTAATCACCCCAGCTTCATAATGACTTCAAAATCATACTCCTGAAACAACAACATCCATCTGCATATTCCCCCCCAAACATAGGCTTGTTGACTAGGTATTTTAATGCAAAATGGTCTGTGTACATCTTAAAGTGTCTTTCAAGCAAGTAATGCTTGAACGTTTGGAGCGGGCACACCATAACCAACCCTTCGTGCTCCATTGTTGAATAGTTCTTTTTAGCCTTAAACAATTTCCTACTCACAAATGCTATCGAGTGATCCATTTCTCCTTCATTGGTCTATGTCAGTACTGCTCCCAACACAATACATGACGCATCTACATGCATATGAAATTCCTTCTTTCAATCCAAGAAGACTAGGATCGGTGCAGTGACCATTTTTTCTTTCAATACATCTAGAATCCATTGACATTCCTCATTCCAACAAAATGTAGCATCCTTTTTCAATATATTTTCCATCGGTGCAGTAATCTGGGCATAGCTCTTGATGAACTTTCAATAGTATCCAGTATAAACCAATGTTGCACACAATTGTTTAACACCTCCTTAGCACCTCCAAATTACTTATGACTGTGACCTTAGCAGGGTCCACCATTAAGCCTTGTCTGCACATGCTATAGGATAAAATGCACAGTGTATGGAGAATGAAGATGCCCATAAAGGTCTTCTCATGACCTTCGACAAAATGTAAGATTATCTGTAACCGTCACAAATTTACATGCATGTTCATAAAGAATAACTAACTATCAAAGTAGGAGAAGTAGATTACCTCAAGCCTCTGTGTAGATTTGCTAGAGAGCACAATGTAGCTAGGTGGAAGTCCCCTGAGCCGGTTCTAGATCAAGTCCTGCACATAGAAGAGATGAGCATAATCACAGCATACAACTCTGATAACTAATACATAAATACATAAAAGAACATCTAGTTACACATAACTAAGTTACTCATGCTAAAAGGAATTGGACAAACAACTGAATGAATGATAGTACCAACACCACGGAGTAGACAATACAACTGCAGTTCTATATTAATGTTGGAAGAATGATTACAACCATCTGTTGTATCAGCCTTCCCTTACCCCTCCAGCTTCTCTCTCTCTCTCCCTTCTTACCAACTTCTTAAGAATTGAGACAATGCTCAACAATCAAGTATGCTATCCTTTCAAATTCTCTGACCTCTATCACCATAGCCATAGCTTTTCTTATGTAGCAATTGAGTTAGGGTTGCCAAGTTCCTCCTTGAGTTTTCTAGGGAAAAAGCAATGAAGTTGCCATGCTTTTCAACTCTTTCCCATTTGCCTCCTTCATTATGATTAGAAATCCTCCAAATAGGTCGAATCTGGATGTTTCCTTTCTTTTCTTAAGTGATTTAAGGAACAAATATCTAGATAT
Source organism: Pinus taeda (assembly GCA_000404065.3). Classification (NCBI taxonomy): domain Eukaryota; kingdom Viridiplantae; phylum Streptophyta; class Pinopsida; order Pinales; family Pinaceae; genus Pinus; species Pinus taeda. The sequence continues at coordinate 77,485 of APFE031280222.1, read as the reverse complement.
TTATGAGTCAGTTCATTCCTTTGACCTTAGAACTTCACTAGGATCCACTAACGTTGTTCCCGAACTAGCAACTTGAGTTAGTTGGGTCACTAATGCACCCTTAGGCTTGCAGAGAAGCTTTATAAAGTAGGTTGTCAATGCATAACTAACATTAGTGTGGAAACAAGGCATGTGATCTTGGTCTTTGCTTCAGCTATCATGTCTTTCCCCTCTGAGTTGATGAGGAGGTAAATTTGTTGTATAATAGCACATTACATGACCCAACAAGATTCTGAAAAGGACACAAAATAAACACTTCTTCAAATTTAGCGCGATATGAGACCTCTGGCAGCTATCCAGCATCAAGCGCATACTTGTTACATGGCACTTTACCAGCCCAAACACTGTCCAATCATAAAAGTATACCTCCAAAAACTTGTGAATGAACTCTTTGAATGCCACAATGACTACGTCCAAAAATATTGCTGGCACATTCTTAAGTCGAAAAGGCATTGCTGTATACTAAAATCATCCCTACTTGGTCATGGAAGTAGTCTTACTCTTGTCTTCCGGTGCAATATTTATCTAATGGTATCTAGAGAACCCATTAGTGAAGGAATAAGCCACCTGCCCACCAACATTATCCAACACTTCATCTATGAATGGACTTGGGAAAGGATCATGAACGCAAGCAGCATTTAGCATCCTGAGATCTATGCAAATCCTGATCTCATCCTTATGCTTCTTTTCCTAAACTACCATATGACTTACCTAATCAAACTCCTCCACTGGTTCAATAATACCTGCTACCAACATTGTTTCCAACTCCAAGTGGACCTTTTCCTTGTACTTAGGATAAAGGTGATAAGGCCACTACTTGATAGGCTTCACATCTAGTTTCAATGTGATGTTTATCACTCCTAAATCACCTATTATCCCCTTCAAGTCTGAAAACTTTGTAGGGAACAAATGCTGGTACTCGCGCAACAACTTAATGACCTTATCCATCATAGCATCATCCTAGTAGTCCTCTATCTTCACAAACTTCGGATCTACCTTGGTTCCAATGTTCACTTGTCTAGTTTTTAGTGGTGTGGTGATATCTAGATTATCTATTTGTGGCCCCTCAACTTTGCGGTAAACTTCTGCCTCTGTGATAATAATGTTCCTTGGATCCTCCTCTTCTTGTTCAACAGTCACATTGTAGCACTCCAGCATATGTTGTAGTTGGGTGGTCCAATCTGGTTGAATCAAATCCAAGGGATCTTCTGGTATTTTGAAGATCACTGCTTTGACCTCCTACAACGCTTCATTAATGCACTTAAAACAATCCTCAAAGTTGAATGTCATCACATATCCCTGCATAAAAATATTCCATTCATCTGTGCATGGCGGAGCTCTGTTTCCAAGTACCAATTCATTATTACTATGTCCAAAGCGTGATAGAACAAATGCACCCACTCCAGTTGCGTCTCTATTCATAAGCATCAATCCATTTTGCTAAGTGATCACGTTGATCACTCTTCCCGTCATATTTTTATGTTAATCGTACTTTTGGGTGACCAAATCCCATGCTAATCATTCTTTTGTATTCGTTCCATCCATCAAAATTGTCTTTATGTGTACCCCACCATCTTGCAGGTGTAGCACCCAGTGCCAAATCTAGTTCTTGGAAGCGATGCTTCTCAGGAACTTCCCTTTCAAATGCATCCAAAAATTTATCTACATTAGTTAGACCATCATAATAAGGAAAACTCCTCACCCACAATGATACACAACACAGTGATTTAGTCATAATGTTACAACGCAGCATAGATACTTCGTGCAACCTATTCTGCCAGTGTTCCAACTCTTCATCCAAATTTGACTTGAAGGAACTTTCACGGTCCCATGCAATGCATCCATGTACTGTCAGATTCACCCAATCTTGGTCGTGTACTATTATCTTGTAGATCTGGTCCAAATCATCATCACTTTCATAATCACAGACTGGTTTAGTATAGAACGGTCCTTCTGCAGGGTCTAGAGGTACTTGCTATAGACATATTTGGGCACTGCAACCCCAATCATATATGTCAGTAAACCAAGGGATCTTTAACCCCTAAAAGTGTTGTTTCATACCATAAAGGATCATGGTCAACTGATTACATCATTTCCCAGAAGTTCCGCTTGAAAAACACTCAGAACTAGCCAAAACTGGACCATACTGACTGCTTCATGGTCAAGGTGTGATTCATACTGGCTGCTACACTAGCCAGGTGAGATGCATACTGAAAGAGCCTTCTGTGGGATGTGATGAGCGAGAAGAGACAAATGGCAGAGACAATTTGCTAAGTGGATGCTCATGGAATCTTCTAGAAACTTCTCCTATGACACTCGCCTCTCTGAATTCGCCCAGGGACGAGTAAGAGATCAAAGAAATCTCCAAGTGGAACCAAGAACTATCAGTGGAATGACACAAATCAAGAAAAACATAGCTGACTCACCCCCTTGTAAAGACATCTATATATGGATCCCTCATCTGAGAGATCTAGAGGCTGGAATTTTGTAATTTGTAAGGTAGTGTTGTTGGTTTCTCTTTGAGAAGGAACATTGTATTGTTGGGTGATCTTGCTTTTCATGAGGCAAAGAGGGCTTTGATGCTGGGAGGATGATGCTAGATCAGACAACTGGGTTGTAATCCTCTCTTCTACTATTAATAAAGTTATTTGAGTTTTCCTCCATATAATCGTGTATTTGTGAATCTTGTTATTTGTGAATGCAATTGTCTGTACCAACTTCTGCAACAAGTGACAATTTTCTGTTACATGTTTTCCAACTACCAGATAGATAGCACACCATAACACGGGCCTTTTACTTATCCCTAGTTGAGCTTCCAGCCTCATAGGCATCGACCCTCCTCCTGCAACATAATTCATGAAGACAAGGTAATGATATTTATCATGCCCATGGCTCTTAGATTTCAGACACCAAACTTCTTCGCGCACCTCTAGCCGAGCCGCTCTATCCTTTTTCAGACTTTGGAACTCTAGGCAAAGATTCTGCAACTCCATGTGAATCTGCTGAACTCGCAAAGCAACATCTTGAATCAGCGTCTCATACAATCTATCGCAATATCTAGGGCTTCCGCATGGGTCCCAATATTTTACTGTGTGTTGAAGCCTCGAAAATCATTGCTTACAACATTGGGAAAAACTACCCGGTCTTGGCCTTGGTTGGCAACTCCTTTTCCGTTTGGTCTAGTGGCTCCAACTGGGGGTAATGGGACCAGTTTCCCAATATAAATTATGATAATGCCGATAGGATGATATATAATAGTTTGGGGAAATGTTTAAGCTAAAAGTAATCTAATCTAAACTAATAATCACATGCATATATCCTGATTAAAATATTATCTAGCTATGACTATACCCGGGAATAAAATGACACATGTGATCTACAATAATGTCCTAAAGAAATTGGTAATAAAGATAATTCAACTATAACAATAATTGTTTCGGATAAATATTTAGCTGAAACGATTGTGAAAGATATATTACATAAGAAATTATTCATATATTCAAAATAAAATTTAGGTCATCACCATACAAAAGTGCAATAATGCTAACCAAGCTTTAAAATTTCATACATAAATAATTTGAACAATTATCACTGCTTAATACATAAACAAAATAAAATCATGAGACAAAACTACCATTTATAATAAGTTCTGCTCATGTGTTTCAGCAATATCGACCCACTTCTAATCAATCCAACACCATCTAAGAGTACAAAAGTGCAAGTTTAGTAGAAGATGCCAGATAAGATAAAAATAAATCATGTTCCATTCATTTCACCAAAACTTCCTCAAAGGGATAGAAGTGCATGTTTTGAGGATCGTTTCTAATAAAATTTCTAGACCCCTCTCTAAATGCATCAGAGGGGTTTAAATACTAAACTATAAATCCTAATAATAGATTATTACAAAAATAGTTGAGGAGGTTTAAACGACCTTCCTCAAATTGTGCAAAACAAAACAAAAATTGAAATTAAAATATGGTGAATAACTCCTTTGCATTCGATCTTTAAGATCATAGATGTCCATCATGAGTTTGAGTTGGGTCGGTGGGCTGATCGTAGATTTCAACTGCACAGTGAATATGACATCAATCAGTGCTAGCACCATTTTCTGCATGGAAGAGGTTAGGCATCGCAAGGTCATCCATTGGCTGTAAGGTTTAACTAAATATTTCCAGTACGCTTCCAAGTTTAACCTAGTCATTTTCCTAATCACCTCCTCCTTTTCTCCTATTTCCTACCTCCACTATTGTTCGAGCTGTTCGTTATTCGGGAGAAAACTTGGTACAAAATTTGCCACCAGGTTTGCGCTGTGTAGATTTTCATTGATGTTTTCAATAACATAGTTTGCTACTGCTATTGTGACAATTTTTTCCTTTTCTTCTTGCCTAATTCAAGAATCCTAGTCTACAAATAAAATTTCTTTGTGTGACTCCTCCTGATCCAGGCTATCTTTTGTTTATAGATGCATTAAAAGAATTACATAAACAGTTTGTAGCTTAACCAAAGAGAACTTTAAATGTGCACATGTGAGAGAAAGAAGAAGAAGAGCATAAGAAGACAAGAAGACAAGAACTTGATAATGGAGTTCGTCCCTCCTAGACTACGTCTCCAGACCCTGCTTCATCAATGGGGATGCCTTCATTCATTAAAAATGGCATCAAAAGAGGTTACATTCATTAGTTACAAAAATGAAGCATTATACCTCCATGCTGAAAATTCCCGAAAATTGGAGAGCTTTGTTGCAGAAACTGACACCACTGTTGGATTCCCATCGCCGAGAGGTGTAAAATCGATATAAAATTTACCCAATTTTGAGACTGGGCCAAAATCACCTTCCTACAAAAATTCAACCAAGCATGGTTCCACCAGTGTTTTCTGAATGCTCAGGGTTCCACTACCTCTGTCTCAGTTTCCGTGCCTGGGCTGTTGTATCTCTTCTCTCCCCCTTTCATGCTGACAAAAATCTTATGTTTTTATAATGGTATGGGCGGACTTATCATAAAAAGTTGTTATGGTTTATTTTTAACACATAACATATGTGATTTTAACAACCCAACCGTATAGTTTTTATATACATACATACATACATACATACATACATACATACATACATACATACATACTACATTACATATATATATATTATATATTATATAATATATAATATATATTATATATATCATTGTTGGGGGTCGGCCCATACTTCACGGGACCCGTACCCATCCCCATGCCAACGACCAGTCTACGAAACCCACAATAACTCGTTTGGTTGGCGTTGTATGCTTTGGATACATCGTGGGTGGCTTGGTGGCGGACACCTACTGGCCGCTACCCCAGCCCCTCGGAACCACTATTTGATGTCGTTTGTTATAATTTTTTCAACGTTTATGGCACCCATATCTACTCCACCAGTTTGCTTGGTATTATATATATATATTATATATATATATAATAATTTGGTTAAAACGATTTAGATATATGCTATATAATATTGTTGATTTTATTTTTTTACCAACCTATATGGATATATATAACCAATATATTATATATTATATCTTTTTATTATAGTTTTTTTTGTGTTTTTTTGGTTTTTTTGTTTTGTTGTGTTGTGTTGTTTTTTTTTTATAATAGTTATTTTAATAACTATATTAAAATAATTTTTGTTATATTGTCTTTTTAACCCAAAATTATTATTGTAGCTTGTACAGGTTTAGGAGGCCAATGATGGGATGCCAAGTGTCAAGCTGCCATGTGGGTCTCACGTGCTGACTGGGATGCCATGTGGCGCACTGTGGGCCCCATTTTTCCCCTGTCATACCAAACTTTGAAGAGCTTTATCTTTTGCGTACGAGCTCAGATTGACGAACCATTTATGCCACTGTGCTGGAGAGCAGCTGGTTGCTGTGGACCCACATCTGCATTTAAAAACTTTTTACTACTAGTTTTGGGACGATTTAAAAAACAAAATATATATATAATAATAATAAATATAATATATATATATTATATAATATATATTATATATATATATATATATTTATATATAATATATAAATTGAAAATGTTGGAAAACAATTTTACCTCTATCATCCCATTGCTCTCCTGGTGGAAGAGCCATGTCGGGATCACCACGATAATCCATCCGAGTGTATGGAAAATCCTGAATCACAAAGAGTTGGTTCTCTAACCAACGAAAATACTTAGGTGTGAATCGAACAACCTCGGTACCCTCCTCAAGATGGCGGGTCATGAATGCAACCCATCGCATAAACCTAGGATCTCGGGGAAGTCCAGCCTCAACAGTAAGTTGCTATGGAACCAATATAGGTACCCTCTCTAAGGAAAAGCTGACAACTAAATAACCATATCCAAAGTTCTTTAGCTATCCATTCTTCGCCCTAGTCAATTGGCCCTTCATATTGGCCAATACAGCATCGCACTAGTTGAAGATGGTGCCTTAGAAGCAGTCTACTGCCATGCGCATCTGGGAACCTGTAGCTAGATGCAATGTTGCGCTCCCACAGAGTCTGGTAACAGTAAAGGCGATCACCTTTAGTTCAGGATGGGATATGGTTTTAACATCTATCTGTTTGTCTGGAGTCTAGTTATTACAAAACTCTAGTCGAAGGCTAGCGACAGATTGGCCACATGGCCTAGATCCGAACAGAGATAATTTCACGCCTCTCTTGGGAAAGCTAGTCAAAAAGTATATGTCACCCGACTCGATTCTGAGCCGGTTGTCACCAATAATGAAACACTGGTCCTGCATGCTCCACCTGTTCACCAGCCATTGTAGAAAGTATACCTGTGCCCTCATGCCAGGTATGGTCCAAAATTTAAATAGCCCGCATGCTCTCAATGCCTGTAATGAAGGTGGATGGAGTAATGCAGCTTGATCCACCTCCTCGTGCTCTCTTTCCCACCAAACAAGCATCTTGTGTACCTACATTGCAAAATAGGTGGTTTAGAACATTTCATTTCAAAATCTATGGGGCAAAAATGAAGAATTTAGGGTTTAAAATCCGCGTTTCATGAGGTTCGCACCCATCCTTTTAAAGACAGTGTGTAGTTGCGCACTTCTCCTTAAGGACAGGTGCGACACCCTGACTTTTCTCTGTGCACAGAAAAATCAGGGTGTGCAGGGGCCACATGGTGCCCCTGCGCAACTGCCGTGGGCGATGTTTTGCCCTAATTTTCCTCTAAAAATCAATTTTAAACCCTAAAACAAAATTTTAAACGGATGAAATGCAAGTCAGGGACAATGTTTATTACCTGGAGAAGACAGTTCTCGATTCCAGCGGTCATATTTTCCGCAATCTCCACAGGAAATTTTCTTACCAAAAGCTCTTACTTTTTACTCCAAAGCCAAACGGTAAAAATGAACTTGTAAAAGCCCTTTTTATAAGATTTTTTGAATAAATAAATTTAATTTATTAAGTGTTTTGCTTTGGAAAGGTCACTTTTGGTGCACTTTTAGTATTGTTAAACAGATATAGTAATGTTTGTAGTTTGTGCAGAATATTGGGTATTTAGGCGAAAGTGGTCATTTCAACAAAAAACATCATAGGATCCTCTTTTAAGCTTCTTTTCTAACTCGTAAAATATGAAAAAGATTTGCCGGAGTTTTTTCCTTTTTTAGACTCGTTTAAAACAGAATTTAAAAAAGACGGTTTCTCTTACACTCTTTCTGAACCATTAACCATGAAAAGATTGCCGAAAATTTTTCGTTTTCAAAGTCGATATAGTAATAAAATGATGTGTTTGTGTCACTTTTTTACTTTTTCAGATTTGAGGCACTTAATTATTGAAAGTAACTCCTGACGATATGATCAACGGTTCTCTCAAGATATTTTTATACTTTCGGCTTTGGAGACACAAATTATGAAAAGACAACCATGGAGTTTTCTTAAGTTTTTCTTATGACTCCCTAAAATTGAAAAACGTCGAGTTTCTCCTATACTGGACTCGTTAAAATTTAACAGTAAAGGACCTGTTCAATTACAAACAGGAACGAACCACTCCTTAGGGTTCGAATCTAAACTAAGTTGGACTCATCCGAAAGATGAGCTTATAACCAAGCAAATGTTATCCTCCTCAAGCTTGTCAAAAATAAAGAGGTACTTGGCAGAAATGGTGGGGGAAAAGAGAGAAAAATGAACTTGTTTGTTGCCCTTGTGTTTGAAAAAACTTTCCATCACTCTTGAACACGACACTTTTATTCACCTAGGTTGGGAAATCCTTTACCTAGCAGTTAATCAAGCCACATTGAAAGTCTTCAGCCGATTTCTAGGTATTCCCTTTGGGTCAACTGTCACCAAGCCATCTGCAGTGTCGTTATGTGTTCAAGAGGTCTGTGCAAATAAACCATTCACCTACAAAATATCTGTCATCCATCATTAACCATCTCTGAGTTAGTTCTTTCCAAATATATTTCTTCAAACTTGATCTATGATTTCGTGTTATGGGCTTGCCTATGACGGATCACTTTCTATCGACTCTGACTCATTCTCTAGAAAGATGATCTAGAAATCGTCAGTACCTTGGAATCTGCATGCCCCAATGGCAGGTTTCTCGCCTTTGACGACAAGTTGCATCATTGACCTTCATTCAAAGGATTCTGTGACGTGTTCGACATCGACTCATTCATTCACATTTCATGGATTGTGTTAGCGCTTGAAATTTCACCTCAGGCTGAAAAAGGTAAACTCCAAGGCAACATCAAACCACTTAGCCTCGTAGCTAGCCCTACGGGGCAGGAGAGGGCTCTCTCTCGTCTATCTCGGCAAAGATCTTCAATGGGCAGAGATAACCAATAAAGAACACTGATTTTAGGCTAGTAAACTGATAAAAAGGTTTGATTTGGGATTTTTAGGGTTTTGGTGGAAAATTAGGGAAAGGCAATTTTGGGTGCGGGGATTGGACACAGTTTTCGCAGGGGGTTCTTTGGGGCGAGGTAGGAGACTGTATTGATGCCTTTGAAAGATTTGGATGGATGAGAATGACTGGTGAGGAGCTAAGGAGAGAAAGCAATCACCTTGAATTCTCCTTAAACAGCTGAAAACATTGATATTAAGAAAACTTAAAGGCAGAGCATAGCAACCATGAATTCTACCTTAACACTTCATTTGCCTAATTTGCAGAAGAAAAAGTAAGAAGATGATTCACATAACAAACTTACAAGTACAAAGAGAAACACACCATCAATACATGTAACCACAGGAATCCCAAAAAGGACTGCAAAACCCTGGTCTTTCTTCCTTTGCCAAAATGCAGAGATACAATGAGTAATACAATAGAAGCTTTCTCCCTCCAGAGTCCAACCTTTTCCAACCTCTGAAAATGACTAAGAAAATACATAATATAGGCAAGCTAACACAATTCCTTGCCTCTAGGGGTCTAGCTCACTATCATAGGAGCTGTTTCAACCAATTCCAAACTGAGCACTAAAATCTAGGCAGTCAAAACAACTTGCCTCTATAAGCTAGGAAACCAATTCATTCATTAAATTTTTTCCTATCTCATGAATGAATCTTCTAGAAGAGATAAATGAGTGTCAAAATATCATAAAATTACATAATTTACATCAAGGAGGATCAAAATCCACTCCAAAAAGTCAAGCCTAGTCAAAATTGCGTTTTGCTGAGCTGTAGGTACAATTTCTGTGAAAATTGCCCAACGGGTCGCGCACTAATTCTGAACGGGTCGCGCATTTGTGGAGCCGTCTTTTAGGCACTTCCAGGTGTCCAAATGAGGCACAAGTGGGCTTTTTGGAAATTTCAAGATGTCTACTTTCCAACCCAAGTGGAATTTCTGAATTTGGTGTCCATTTTCTTCTCCAAAATTGCAATCTCCCAAGATTGCTTCCTGTGTGTCAAAAAGGTGGCAGAAAGTCATTTTTTGCTTGTTTTTTGACCTTCTGGAGGCTCAAAACTTGGTGAAATTTCTTGGTCTTTGCTGAGCAAGTGTACTTTTGAATGAAAAATCCAAAAATGCAAACTTTTCCTTGAAATGGACCTCCCAATCGAAAGGGTCGCGCACGGTGCGCGACCGTTGGTGGAGAAAACCTGTGTTTGGCACAAAAATTTACAATTGACAACATTTTCACCAAATTTCTTGAAATTTGGGCTGGCAGTCCCCATTCAAGTACCATGCTCAGTCAAAGAGGCTTTGGCCAAAATTTGGAGTGGATCGGGCCTTTTCCGTCGTTTTAGTGCCTTGGCCAACCTCCTTGGATCTGGTGATTGTAATTTTGACATTTCTCTAAAACCATGACACCTGTGTAAAAAGTGAAGGAGGTTTTTCTTTCTTGGCATGTTGGGAACGAAAAACTCTCTCAGTTTTGCAAAATTCATCTTTGATTGCTCTGAAACATCATTTGAGTGAAACCTATCCCGATGTGTGGAACAAGGGATTTTGTCGAAATGAAGTGAAATGAAGGGGATAAGGGGCTTCTAAATTCTTGGGGAAATTTTTGGAAGTAAGGCGGGATGTTAGGAAGCAGGGGAAAGTGGAATCTCAGAGATTGAGTGAGGGGAAGGGGTCCAAAAGGGCAAAACACAGGCCCAACCTAGAAAATTGCCAGGTTGTAGCTAGAAACTAGGGTTTGTGCGAAAATGAGGAATTTGGAGAATCTCAGTGATGGGAAGCATTTGGTAAGGTACTTTAAGGATAGGGGAAGGTGTATGAACATCAGGAAACAAGTTTTACCGATGATTCGACCGTCCAAGAGAAATTGCCTTTAAAACCCTAGGAGAGGGAAATGACCTTACCTAGGCGCAACTGAAGCATGAACAAGGTGTAAAATGACTCATTAGACACTGAGATGATAATGAAAACCCTATGAATGATGATAGACTCAGCTGAAAAGTGACATAGATTGGAATTTGGGCAACTTTGAAAAGAGTGAGAGAAAACCCTAGACCTAATGCCTAGTGACCAAATTTTGCTTGAAGACTCACTGAAATGACAAAATTTGACCTTGACACTTAAAAATCACTTTGTAAGAGCTTATTTGATCACTGGAGGAAGGCTGGAAAGACTGAAACTAACAGATTGTACTGAGTACTTTGAGGGACATTGACATTACTGGTGGTTCCTCTCACTTGTTAACAATTTACATCATTGACTGGTAATCAAGTGGTTTCTACCATGTTCGACTTCGACACATTTATTCACATGGATAGAATCGTACTGGTTTGGGAAGTAGAAATGAAGACCCTGGATCTAGTTTCCACAATCCATGCTACGAGGAATTTTGTTATCATTATATAGTGGACTATTCATAAACAGATGGTTGCGCCCATACTGTGTCCATATGTTCCTACTTGTGATGTAATACAAAATCATTCCTGTATCAGAACAATTTTATATAGTTCTTAGTCAATTTTGATCCGAGCATGGGAATGCCTACCTCAGTGATGATATTTTCACATATATATATTTTGTGTTGAATGTTTTTACAGGTTCCGACCGGGGTATCCACAGGAAGATCCTTGAAATGATAAAGTCATTCACTCTTCTTAGATGATCAAAAACCATCCTCATCTATTACAGACTTCGCACTTTAGGGGGCAATTTGTTACACAAAAAAATGTCACCATGACTTTCTACAGTTTGTGTGAGTCCCTCAACACTCATAAACACTCATACATACCTCCTTTGCAAGTCTTAAGCCTCAGCTCTTCATGTTAAGCCTTGAAAATGGGAGAAAGACCTTAAAAATATCTCAAATCCTGGTTTCACACTTTCTCCTAGCATTGCTTGCGGTGCTGCACCCAATGGTCATGTTTCCTGCGAACCTGACCACTCTGTCTGTTGAGTAATGGGTGCGAACCCCTGTAAAAGTTAAAAAGGTGTGAGTTCATTCTTAAAAACTCATCTTGGGTCACTTCTAGACACTTCTATAAGGAATATTGTGTTGGCAAGTCCGCTCCACCTTGGTTCATCCATTCCATAACTAAGGGAGCTAACTCCATGATATTAGGTGCTTATCCCATTGAAGGAGGAACTTATCCCTTCAATGGTGGACCTGCAACTTCCTTCATTTGCACTATAAATTCAGGCATTGGGCTGGTTGTAGGGGAGGTTGAAAGCTGAAGATTCTTGAGGGTAAATGCTGCTGGAAATTAGACTTCCTTTTTGAGGCTTGTGAGAGGAGAGATCACATACCTTTCATGTCATTTGGGAAGTGAAGTGAGGCTTGTCAAAGTAGAGGAGACCCCTGCTGGACCCTGGAAAGAGCTTGTGCAACATCAAGGCAAAGGTTGTAAGGTTCTTTTATTCATAAAGTTAATACAATCAAGTTTGTTTTTCTCAATGAACTATCTCTAATGATTTATTTTATGAGCTTCTTGATCTTCATAATGAACATGTTTTATTATAATATCTATGCAAGTGTTCTTTGATGTGTGTTTGTTTGTGTATGCAGGTTATTGAAGAGGAATTGCTTGAAGATGTTGAAACCAAGCTGCCAAAAACAAGCGTTGGACAGAGGTAGGGTCTATTACACCTCTTAGTTTTCATTTATGAATTGAAACATATTTAGAGAAAAGTATATTTGTTTGTGCTCTTTGTTGCTAGATATCATTCAATACAAGGGAGATCGGTCTTGTCCACAAGAATGATTTATCTGGCCAACAACATTTGAAAAGGTTTGTCCATTGATTTGTACTGTCACTATTGGATTTCCTGGGTCTTCATATTTGACAGGTGCTTCTCTACCTGATAACATGTTGGATAAGGTGCCAATTACTTGGACTGTTGGGTTATTTGTTATTCTCCTCCTTGGTTTTTTTATACATAGCTCTTTGATGGTCTTTGCATATATTGTGATGTCTTGGATGGCTTGGAGGAGCGGGATTTTTATGTACAGGTTCTTAAGTTCTCCTAGAATATCAAAATCGGGATGTTCTATAGGTCGTGGTATAATTAATCATTCTAGGAATGGGGGAGAAGATGTGGTTGCTTGGCCATGAGTCTGTTTTCCAGCCACATCTTCTTCTTGCAATGGTTGTTCTACAGGTAACTTATTTTCAACTTGAACAATTTTATCTCCCTCAGTCTCTATCATGCACCCAGACCTTAATTGAAGGTCATTTCACTCTCTTAGATCGGTTTCTAGCTCTGGTGTTTCAATTATTTGAATAGATTGATTGGCCTATTATTTGGGTTCGGGTTGGGCTGGGCTGGGAGTTGCAGTCTTAAGTTGGACTGGGGGTTTTGTTGCAGTGCTGGAAGTGTAGGTTGAGGGAGCGGAATGGTTCCTACTGGCTGATTCATTAGCGTTTGCCAGTTTGTTTGCCAATATTGGCTCTACGAAGTAGGAGGGGACCATTGTGCTGGATACGCATTGTTTTGCCAATATAGTGGGGCATAGGGAAAATTTGGCCAATTAAATTGGCTTGCTTGATTCAACCACGATGATGGTGAAGGAAATGGTTGTTGTGACCAATTTGAGAAGGGAGGTTGATTTTTCCACATTGTATTATATTGCTGAGCATGATATTGTGGAGGTTGGAAAGAAGAAGTTGGATCGAGGAACATACCTGATTGTCGCAGTTGCCATTGACGGTGCTGATTAAGTAGGTACACCAGTTCTGGTTCTTCTTCCACTTCTTTGTATACTAATTTCAAACAAGTAAGGGACAACTTTCTGTAGAGTGGTCTTTTGTACAAATGGCGCAAACTTGAACCACATTTAATGGGCACTCTTTGTGGCTGTGTTTCTTTCTGCATCTGGGATAGAATATTGCCAAATTTTTCTCTGCCTCTACTTGTTTCTGTTTGTCTTGCATAATATTGAGTTGCGTTGTCAGAGTCCCCAATATATCAGTTTGAATTTTTTTAATAAATTTCCAATTTTCGCATGAGTTACTCCTCCAGAGATCTTGTTGTCCCTTGTAAACCTGTCATGTTCCACTGGTTTTAGCCTTGTGATTCCTTGTGAACTCCTGATACATAAACCAATAATGTTAGCAAAATCTTCTTGATAAATGTGTCCTTTTCCCATAATATTCAATGTTTCAATCCAGTGTTCCTTCATACCTTTAATTAATGTTGTTTTTAATACATTATCATGTAAGGGTAATGATGCATAAGGAGATCTTTGAAGATTATACTGAAAATGTTCAACATATTCCTCTAGTGTTTCATTAGGTCTAGCTACCATCTAAAATATTTCATCTTTTAACTCTCTGGATCTACAATAATCTTGATATTTCTTTAGGAAAGCACCTTTCATCTGATCCCAGTCATTTATAACACCTCCACCCAACCCCATAAACCATCGTAAAACAGCTCCTTTCAATGTAGAGGGAAATAATTTCAGCTTTTGGGGGTTGGTAGTATAGTCATATCCTCTACATAGCACATCAAATTAAAAAAAAAATGCATCTGGGTCTTCTGATGCTAGGCCATGAAATGTAGGGATATGCTGGAGAGGAATTTCCTTCATAGGTGCATTGACTGCAATATCTACAATGGGATATTGCAGTGTGGAGGTTTGAGTGTTTGGCTGGTTCTATGCCATTTGGTCAAATATGTTCCAATAACCTTCCAGGATTTCTAGGAGGGTATTCTTAGGTTGGTTAGACAGAACAGGTATGGCCTTAACATGAATGGCCTTAACAACACTTCCTTTGTCTGGGATGATGAGAGTTCCTAATGTCTAGGGGGATTTTGGCTCTTAAGGTTCTTCAACTTCGTTATGAATGATTTTTGTAGCACTTCCCTTATCTGGGCTGCTTAATGGCTGAATTACTCCAAGAGGAGATCTTGGCTCTTCAGTTTCCCCTGTTTCTCCTCCCCCTTCTCGAAGATTACTAAGGTTCCCTTCTTGCAATTATTTTTGGTTAGAATTCTCAATTTCTTGAAAATCTTGCTCCTTAGTTTGGTTGTACACCTCAGCAAAGGCTATAGATGGTGATCCTGTGGCCTGAAGGGAACTAGTAGGTTGTCTAGAAGAAACTTTTCTAGGTCCTGTTGAAGGCTGAGATTCTGCTTTTTTAAGGATTTCGTCCAGGGAAAATTTTAAGAACCCCCCCTAAATTTATATGTATAATAAATGGGCGAATCTCCATGGTATATAGGAAAAATGGAAGGTGATTTTATCAATAATTAATATGATATATAATTTTTTGGCGAATCTCTCACCAGGCATGCGAATTTTACTCAATTATAAAATTTGTAGATCTTGTATTCCATGGGTAATACCATGGTATCATAAACCTGAGCTTAAAATTACTATAGTAATTTATAAAAATTAATAAAATTAATAGTTGATTTTTACATTAAATTACAACATCCATTTTTACTCTTGATCCACCAAACCCCAAAGGGATCAAATATTTCTTCACTCTATGCTAGTTTGCATATCACGATATTTGATATCTCGGGGGTTAGTAGATCCAGAGTAAAGATGGATCTATGCTGGTTTAATTCCCCCATTTAAATAGGCTACATTCCATTTTGGTGAATACCATGGGTCAATACCATGTGCCATTTTTATTTTTATTAATACTAATATTAGGGTTAATAATGTTTTTCTGCATGGTATTAATAACAATCTAGTCCATGGTATTTTTCCCATAGTATTTTGCCCATAGGTTTCACCTAAATATAACTCATTTTTTGAGTGTTCGTAAATATAAGGTGACTTATGGAGTAAATATAAAAAAATGTTTTATTTGTGTACCATACCTCTCATTTATTTATATTTTTATTAATTTACCATACCTCTTTTACAAATATGGTATTTGGCCCATAGGTTTCACTTAAATAAAACCTCTTTCTTCGGCCTTCATATATAGAACAGCCTTCATAAATAGAACGAGGGTTATGGACTAAATATAAAAAGAGGTTTTATTTATTTACTATATGTCTAGTTTATTTATATTTTTATTTATTTACCATACCTTTTGAGTAAGTATTAAAAGACATTTTATTTATTTACCATACCTCCTCTTTACTTATATTTTTATTTGTTTACACCTTGCATGTATATAAGGTGACTTATGGAGTAAATATAAAAAATGTTTTATTTATTTACCATATCTCTGATTTATTTATAATTTTATTAATTTACCATACCTATTTTATAAATATGGTATTTGGCCCATAGGATTCACTTAAATAAAACCTATTCTTGAAAACATGCTAATGGAAGGTTGTAACTCCTAATTTCAAGGGCTAAATTTACCTTTTTTACCCTCTCCCTTAAAATAAGGTGGGCTATTTGAGGTGATTTGTAAAAATGTACTATGCTACAAAATATTCTCCCACTAAAAATTTAAAACCCCTTAATTTCGCCAAGGGGAAAACATTCGCCCCTAAAATTTTCTATGATTTCGTCTGTAAAGGTCGATCGGCCAAGGGTCACTGGCCCCTTAGCTTTATTAGGCTTGGGTAGTGGTTTAGGATTCTTTTCAGGCTTTTTCTGCTTAGTCATGCACACAATTCAAATGCTAATTTCTACCCAAAAACAACAACAAATCTGCAGGAAAGCGAGCAGGGGAGCAGGGCTGTTACATGCTCTGTATGTAGGTTCTTACCTTCCATTTTTAAAACCCAATTCTCTCCTAGCAGGTACTTACAATACTCTAAAAAGAAACAAATGGATACACACTTCCTCGGAAACAGTGCCAAAATGTCGAGCAGTAAAAAGGGTCTTTTTAACCTCTATTTACCCTACATTAATTATCAATCCAGGTATGATTTTTTATCTCAAAGAGTATACTCGGTTTAAGGTGGTCATTTGTCAGAGTAATGCTAATAGTATAGTGCTTCTGCAAAAGTAACTAAATGCTGAAAAAAAAACTTCTAAATGTAATGGCAAGAACTGGAAATGCTTGTAACTAAATCATTCAATGAAGAAACTATAGTACTTTATCAGTCAAGGGTTCAGTAATAAAAACTCTTCCCTTTGTAAACTGATGTAATTGAAAAGAAATCAAAGAAAAGATCATCAACCTGGGAACTCGACACAATAGTCAATGTTCACTACAGTTTCAGATTGTTCTGTTCACACCAAAGCAATGATAATTCAAATAAAAGAAAAAGGAACATCAACTAATCTATTTAACAAGATTGAACAACAAATATTTAATCTACAGAAATGAATGAGGTAGTGAGTGTAATCTACAGGAATTAAGTAACAATCTTTATCTCAAAAACGATTTAAACAATAAACGGAAATGGAGCAACAAACTAAAGCGAAGTATTGAAATATTAAATAGCAACCTGAATCAAATGTAAATGCATAACAAACCAAATGGAATATTAGACACAACACTTCTATATTGAAAGAAATAGTAATCTAAGTTTCGTTACAATAGTTATTAATCTCGGTTATGAAGAAATAGTAATTGCAATTACGATGGAACAACAGCCCCAATGAACAACAATCATGTTTGGAAGTAAACCGTAGATAAATAGACAATAATATTGATTTATAAATACACAGCACTGTTACTCTGTAATCAAACAACGATGGAAATCTGGAAGGAACAAGAATGTTATACAATAGTATCAATATGTAAAGAAATGACAATGTGATATAAATTCAGAATGAACAACATAACATTCCAGTTGCTGAAGACAACCTTACTATTCAAATATGAATGAAATATAATGGAGCCAATGCATGAAATAATAAAGAACAAAAAATTACTGAATAAAGCGAATAAGAGAAATCAAACTGCACATGAATCGGAAAATAATGGTACAGGAGCAAGTGATCTACCAGGGCTTGGCCCTTAGCCTCCAGGGACACACTGCTTAAGATTACTCTAGAGTCAAAGATGGAACAGAAACCAAAATCTATATGTTAAGCATCAAATAGAGTTACAACCATTGCTCTTTTAAAGAGAGTCAATGATCAAAATTTCAGTTACAATAGTGAATTTCATAAAAACAACAATAGTCCCTCCCTTGGGCTAGCAATGATGTCCCTTCTTATAGCAGCCGAGCAGAGATATCAATGAGACAAAGAATCGTTAAGGTAGTGTCACCATATTGTTAGCTCTCAATTATCTTCTTGTTCTCTTGCGCCGATTCGGTATCTCCTCTTCATTTTCTTGGCTTATACGCTCCAATCTAGATTGCCTCATTTGGATGTGGTTCCCTGTCAAAGGGACAACAGTTAATTTCATTTTGTATTTTCCTTTGGAACGGTGATCTTCCGTTTTCTTATTTTTCTGCATAGGAAAAGGGTAATTATTAGTCATTTTACGTTGCATACAAATCTTCTAAACTTTATCATAATATTTCACCATATACTTATTTCATAATGTAAAGAAGTTATGAATTTAAGGAAAAGATGACAAAATAAGTGATAATTACATACCTTCTCTAGTGCTTAACAGTGATAGTGCTATATGTACAAGTAGAAGTGAAGGTCCTGCCTATTGTCACTTGTTCATCTGGCGAGAGACCCCAAGGGTTCCAAGTCAGACTTTTATAGAGTCAGAAGAAGCTTGATTCTTTGATGGAAGAAGAGAAAACCTATTCTAAGAGAGCTACTCTATTGCAGTAACGAAGAAAACAACATGTAATGCTAAACCACACCATATCCTAATTAACCATTTAAAAACCTATGATAAGCAGAATTGCTATATCAAAAATAACCTAATGCTGCTATCTATGTTGCAGAAGTAAAGAGCATAAAACCAAATGAATGTGTAAGCAAGGAAACTAAACTAAGTCCGTTTTCACTATTTTGGTTTTTTTGGTAAAATCAAGCATGAAAGTTAATTGTTCTTGTAGATGTGACAAGTGGACGGAGGGTGGTCGAGGATGGCTACAAGGTCTATGGAGTGCTTGAATAGTGTCTTAGGAGTGGCAGTGTTTAAATAGTATGCAGACAAAGTTTGGGAGGGAGTCAAGAGGAAGAGTAATCAAAGATAGAAATTAGTGAAAGGAGGACATAATGAAGCCGCAGTGCACATGAACCATTGGATCAGTCAAGAACAATATTAACAGAAGATGAGCGGTGGAGATCTTATCGCAAGAGATTATGTTAATAGATGGATGGATCACATTAAGTCATGTGGCGACAGAAGGAAAAAAATGTGTGGATTGATGGAGTGGTCTTCATAGGTGGTAAGTAATCTCTCACATGCCCTAATAGTTGTAAGAAAAATTCCTAAATTTCACGTGATTAGCCTAAGTGAGTGACACATAGCACGGGAAAACCACTTTTCTTGCATGCTCTCATTCGAATATCAGTCATGTAAGACTTTACGCGAGATTGTGCGATAGTCATTGGATCACGCGAGATTGATCAACGATGGAGATTGGCTAAGCTAGTTGGTGAGTGGGGGATGCAATGGTCGTTGGATCAAGCGATACAAATTAGCAGTGGAGATCAGCCAAGTTAGTTAGCAAGCGGGTGATGCGATGGAACAATGTTCATGGGTGGTAAGAAGTATCTCACGCGCCCTAAGAGATGTAAGCTATATTCCTAAATTTCACACGATTAGCCTGAGTGAGTGACACGTAGCACGGGAAAACCACTTTTCTCATGTGCTCTCGGTCGGATATCGGTCGTGTAAGACTTCATGTGAGATTATGTGATAGTCGTTAGATCAGGTGGAATTGATAAATGGTGGAGATCGACCAAGCTAGTTGGCGAGCAGGTGATGCGGTAGCTGTTGGATCAAGAAAAATAGATCAACAGTGGATATTTGGAGAGCCCAAAGTCAAACATTGAAATGAATAAACGACACGTGGTTGACGGTGATTGGTTAGGTTTGTTGTGGATCAGATAGTAAGGAAATATACAGGCATAATCTAATTAAGACGTGATTTATTAGCTTCCGCATGTATTATCCGTGAAGAAAGTGCTGAAGAAAATGAGAATATGAGCGAGATCTTATTACAGAAAGAGAGTGATGGAAAAAAGATGACAATGAAATGAACCAAGTACTGAATCAAGACAACAAACTCCAAAGCTCATGCAAGAACTATAAATATGGTTTTTGGGGTTTTTGAAGGGTCTCTTCCTCAATTCATGGTCCTAGAGGGAGGAGGTGAGGCCAAGACACCTATTGATCTGATAATCACCCTATGAGTGACCTCAGTTGAAGATTTGTTAAACAAAAGGTATTACAAACTCATGTGCTGGTGTGCGTTCTGTGTTATTGAAACAACAGATCGATCAGATTTCCAATACACAGAAATTTTAAAAGGAAAGAGAGTAGAGAAATACAGTAAGCAGTACTAGACACAAACAATTTTTAATAAGGAGTTCACCCTATTCTCCAGGGCTACGTCTCCTGTACAGCTTCAGTGGTGGCCTGGTTTTATTGTGTCTTACAACAAAGAATTTACAATGTAGGGACTCAATATGAGTTCTCCTGACATCAGATTTTGCTTGCCAGGGTGGTTCTTAGATTCCCCAAGCCCCTCAGAGTTCATAGACTCTTTTTCTACCTACCAGCTTTGTGACCTTTGGTCTACAGTGGAAAGAGCCAACTGTGGTGCTCAATCCAGACAGATCCCTCTATGGGAAGGCTCGAACCTTCAAGCTCTCTAGTGCTCGATGCTTCCTGTGGTCATCTCGGCCCTCTGTCTCCTCTACTTGGCTTTACTACTCTCTATGTTTAGTCCTCCTCTCAGGGTTCACTGTTCATTGTCTCTCTGGCTGCTTAGATTCTTCTCATAATTCTCCTCTGCTTCTCTCGACTGTCTCTTTGTTCATGGCTTTAACCAGTCGATCCTATGCCTATTCGGTTCCTCTCCTGCCTACATTGATTCTCCTCCTGTAGCTGTGCTTGGAGTTCCCTGTTCAGTGTCAACATGAACGCTCAGGGAGTACCACATGTCTCCATCTAACTGGTGTTAGCATGCTTCATCGGTTCGTTCCTTCGGTTAAGTCGCGAATACGCTCTCCCTCCACCATGGCAGTCAACGGATTCCAAATCCATTTTAAATCATAGCTTATTTCACTATCGTTTCCGCTTCTTTCCATCGGGCGTAATCTAATCCGTTCGATCTAGGCTCCTTCAGATCCAACGTCGTACGCACATCAAGCGCAATTAACTTGCTCGACGTTAACATGTGATCATGGCGGTTTTTCCCTCACCTCCACTGCCACGCATCGATTGCTGATTGTGATCGCTCCGCTTTCTCCAAAACCACTTACCACTTAAGCGCGTCTCGATTAAACCTCCAATTTCCAGGCCGTGGGTCCCACCGTCGTACATTGGCGCTTTTTACCTTTTTTCGTCCGCGTTCCTCTGGCTCCTGATGTGACCGAGTGATTAAGGCTCCCCATTTCGGCCCTGTTCAGCATCAAATTCGCCTCCTTTTCCCAATCCGAGGCTCCCAGGGGCTATTTTCACCTCCTGCGTAGTCTCCATGGGCCTCGATCAATGCGCTTTAACTGAGGTCCTCCTCATTTTGCGCCGGCTGCCATGGCCACTTGTTCAAGGGGTTTTTTTGATGTTGTTTTGGATTTCATTAAGGATTTGTTTCGTCCTGATATAGTCAAGGTGCTTTGTCAATCATTTGTGGATCCAATTCAGATCACGGCCTCCCTACTGAAAAAGCTTTTGGACCACCAAAAGTTGGTTTTCTTCAAGCATCGACTAAGTGAGGAAACTGTTGTCTCACTTGTCCAATTTCAATCCACTTCGCACTACTCAGCTTCGAACCTTTAAGCCCAATCCTAAGGTACTCCACCTGTCCACTGCATGTCGTCCTCACATTCCTATCCAACACTGTGTCTTCCTGCAACTCATTAAGATATTCAAGTAGCAGGTCATCAACAGAAGGTAATTGACTCTACTCTTCAGGGTCCTCAATCATTGAAGGCTCAAACATCCTCAAGCAGTTTGTTTTCATGACTGAGTAGATGTGCATGTAAGCTGGCAGATCAAGGTGGAAGGCATTTTCACCAATTTTCTCAAGTATCCTAAAGGGTCCATACCTGATAGGTTTTAGCTTTTTACCTTCACCTTGCATTTGTCCTTGCTGATATACAGCCAAACTTGGTCTCTAACTTGAAAACTATGCTCCATCCGATGCTTATCATGCCTAGCCTTGTACTTGGCCTGGCTCTTTTCCAGCTGTTCCTATACTTCCTAGTGGATCTCCTGGATCTGTTCAATAAACCTAGTTGCCTTGTCCACATCACTGTGTCCATCAACCATGGTATCTTTCCCAAAGACAAAATCCAAAGGGGACCTTGGTATGAAACCAAAATAGATCCCAAAAGGAGATCTCTGTGTAGAAGAATGTTTGGTTCTATTGTAGGCATGTTGCACATAACACAAGTGTTCATCCCAAAGCTTAGGGTGTTTGCTACAATATCCTCTCAGTAACTGGATCATTGTCCCGTTAACTAATTTTGTTTGGCCATCTGTTTGTGGATGAAAAGTTGTGCTTTTCTTCAACTAGGTGTCCATTAGTTCCCACAGGCTAGACCAAAACTTTCCCACAAATCGGGTGTCTCGATCAGATATAATGGGAGTGGGTAATCCAAAATGAACCCATACATGTTCAAAGAATAACTTTGTAGTTTTTCCAGCTGTAATATGTTTACTATAGGGTGTCAAAATACACATTTTTCTGAACCTATCCACAACAACATACAAATAATCATGACCTTTCCTAGACTTAGGCAGTCCTCCAAAAAAATACATGGAAATGCTTTCCCAAGGGTGAGAAGGAACTGGCAAGGGAGTGTACAAGCCTAGTTTTCTATTGTTGAGCTTGCTTTTAGCACACATAGCACGCCCCTTTACATATCTAGAAATTGTCTCATTCATTTTTGGCCAATAGCAGAACCTTTGCAGCTGTGCAACTATCTTACTTACTCCAAAGTGACCTGATATGAGAGAAGTGTGTTCTTCCCTAATTATCTTTTCTCTCTCTGTTTGTGGTATGTAGAGTTTCCCACAATGATCTAAGAGTCAATCCTTCACATGATAGTCCAATTCTTCCACTCTTTTGCCTTGACTCAAAGTTGCATATACATCTTTAAAGTCCATATCCTGAGCATACTGTTCTATGTAGCTTTCATGTGGCACAAAATTATGCTTAAGTATGGTAGATGCATTTATAATGGGTCTAGTTAACATGTCTGCAACCTTGTTATGTATGCCCTTTTTATATCTAATGACTAAATGAAACTGTTGTAGAAACCCCATCCATCTATAATGTCTTGATTGCTGCAATTTAGTTTGGGAGTGTAGGTATTGAAGTGGTTGATGATTAGTATGTATTACTGTTTCTTTTCCCATTAAGTAATGTTTCCACTTTTTCACACTCTGAACTAATGCATACAATTCTTTATCATAGGTAGGATAGTTAACTACTGCAAGATTAAAAGTCTCAGAATGATAAC
>APFE031280222.1:30474-50427 GCA_000404065.3 Pinus taeda | reverse complement strand
ATATATAGGCAAGTCAAAATTTTGAAACATCCAGTTTTAAATCAAGGATGCTTTCTTATTATGCACAGGGCTACTAGGAGGTGTAGGAAAGCTTTCTTCTTTTCCCTTTCCCTTTGAGTGGTCATGAGAATGAGATTCATCTTCTTCTTTTTCTTGTTTAGAGCCTGATGAATCATCATCCTTGTGCTTTCTAAAGTCCCTATACATTTCTTCTACCATAGACTTTATAGATAGGAAACTTTCCATGAATTGAGGGTTTGGCCCTACAGAACCTTCTTCTAACATTGTCTTCCGAGAATAGACTCTCCCAATTTTAGGATTAGTTTCCACCAAATCTCATTCTCCTAATTGAGCTTTGATCTCATGATCATTCATAGCTAAACCAACAGAAGCTTATCTAACCTTACAGCCTAAAGCTCTGATACCACTTGATATGATAATCACCCTATGAGTGACCTCAGTTGAAGATTTGTTAAACAAAAGGTATTACAGACTCATGTGCTAGTGTGTGTTCCATGTTATTGAAACAACGGATCTATCAGATTTCCAATACATAGACATTTTAAAAGGAAAGACAACACAGAAATACAATAAGCAGTACTAGACACAAACAATTTTAATAAGGAGTGCACCCTATTGTCTAGGGCTACGTCTCCGGTCCAGCTTCAGTTGTGGCCTGGTTTTATTGTGTCTTACAACAAAGAATTTACAATGCAGGGACTCTATATGAGTTCTCTTGACATCAGATTTTGCTTGGCAGGGTGGTTCTTGGATTCCCCAAGCCCCTCAAAGTTCATAGACTCTTTTTCTACCTACCAGCTTTGTGACCTTTGGTCTACAGTGGAAAGAGCCAATTGTGGTGCTCAATCTAGACATATCCCTCTATGGGAAGGCTTGAATCTTCAAGCTCTCTAGTGCTTGATGCTGCCTATGGTCAGCTCAGCCCTCTCTCTCCTCTTCTTGGCTTTACTGCTCTTTGTGTTCAGTCCTCCTCTCAAGGTTCACTATTCACTGTCCCTCTAGTCACTCAGATTCTTCTCCTAATTCTCCTCTTCTTCTCTCGACTGTCTCTATGGCTTTAACCAGTCAATCCTATGCCTGTTCGGTTCCTCTCTGCCTGCATTGATTCTCCTCCTGCAGCTGTGCTTGGAGTTCCCTGTTCAGCGTCAGCATGAATGCTCAGGGAGTGCCACGTGTCTCCATCTAACTGGTGTCCGCATGCTTCGTCGGCTCGTTCCTTCGGTTAAGTCGCGAATATAATCTTCCTCCACCGTGGTGGTCAACAGATTCCAAATCCCTTTTAAATCATAGCTTATTTCCCTGTCGTTTCCACTTCTTTCCATCGGGCGCAATCTCATCCATCCGATATGGGCTCCTCTAGATCCAATGTTGTACGTACATCGAGCGTGGTTAACTTGCTCGGCCGTTAACGTGCGATCACGACAGTTTTTCTCTCACCTCCGCTACCACGCATTAATCACTGATTATGATCGTTTTTCTTTCTCCAAAACCACTTACCATTCAAGGGTGTCCTGATCAAACTGCCGGTTTCCAGGCTGTGGGTCCCAGCGTCGTACATTGGCACTTTTTACCTTTTTCCACCCGTGGTCCTCTAGCTCCCAACGTGACTGAGTGCTTAAGGCTCCCAATTTCGGCCCTGTTCACCTAGCGTGCATCAAAATTGCCTCCTTTTCCCGATCAAAGGCTCCCAGGGGCTATTTTGGCCTCCTGCGCAGTCTCCATGGGCCTCGGTCAACGCACTTTGACCGAGGTCCTCGTCATTTCACGTCGGCTGCCATGGCCACTAGTTTAGGGGGTTTTTTGATGCTGTTTTGGATTTCATTAAGGATTTGTTTCGTCTTGATATAGTCAATGTGCTTTGTCAATCATTTGTGGATCTGATTCAGATCACCTACTAACAACCTTATGGTGATCGTTTTCTCCTTGCTAACCTACTAACTGAAAGAAGGCACAAATGGAAGCAAACTAAAACACAACCAATCTACCTACACTGTTGTAATGGAAATGTGGCTACTTAAGCAAATGAACAATTAAACCATGAATATAAACTAGCATACATGTATAATAAAGAGGAGCCTCAGCTACTAGGGTTGGGCCCTAACCCAAGAGCTTCAGCCCTCTGAGTTAACTCAGTTCTGGCTCAAAACAAAACTCATTCTTATTATCAAAACAATGGATTACATCAAAAACTGTCACAAGTCTTGCAGCTCGAAAATAGAGTAAAGTTTTACAATAAAAAGTCTGAATCCTACTGATTTCCTAGGACTCTCTACTTATATGCCTAAATTCTCCAATGAATTTATTAAAATTAGGGAGGCTCGGATCCCAAACTCAAGATAAACTAGTGCTTTGACTTTCACTTGCTCGACTGCATTCTAGTCCTCATGATTTGGCTATTTGCACTCTGAGATGATGGAGGAATATTTGAATGGGGGCTAGTTAATGAGGAAGATATACCTCCTATAATTCCTCTCCCTCATCCCATTCTAGTTTTGACCAAGGTCTTTTCCAAAATTCCTTGCTTTTATACTTTAATCCTGCATTAAATGCACATTGTACCACAAAGAAACATATCCAACTCTAACTCATCTCATAAGCAAAATATAATCAAAAGTATGCGATAAGGTGTGAGAATAGTTGGTTTGACTAAGCTAGGAGGTGAATTAAGGCCCATCTAATTACCCAATGATGAATCTCATCATCACCCCCTACCAAAAGTGTTGCTCATCCTCTGAGCAACTTAGTCAATGTCCATGTCCTACGTGGCTCTAATAGCCTCTCTGACATCCCATGCCTCTACTGTGGTCTCTTATTCTTGTTCATAGAAGCCTGCTTTCCTTTCTACTGCTTCCCACCACCTCTTTTCCTCCTCTTCTTTTCTCCCTTCTAGCATTCCTAGGAGTAGTGGTGGATTGAGTTTTAAGCCTATCCAAATTACCTTCAACCTTTGCATTGGTTTCTTATACATAGGTATCCTATTGAGTGCCTCTCTCAACCTTTGAGGGGAGTGATATTCTCTGAACTTCAAGTTGTGTGGTAGTGTGTTCCATCTCCTTGAGCAAGCATGTATACTATCATCTCCTAGCAGCCTAAGCATATCCTCAAAATGTGAAATTGCATGCTCTTGGGCAGCAATATATCTAGGTGCCAGCTGAGGATCATTTGCAATTAGATTATGAGTGCTGATTAGGGCCTTGGGATTTGATTGTTCAACTCCGATGAAAAGAAGTTCATTTTTCTCTCTGGCCAATATTCTTTCCATCTCTGCAGCCCTTTACTCCTCATGGTTCATCCATGATGCCAAAGCCATTAATTGTAGATCTCCTAGCTTAGCATTAGGATCCCACATATTCAAGTCTGTGAGGGCCAGGTTGTGGAAGTAAAACTCAACCATTTTGGCCCTATCCTGTAGTGTACTTTGATCACCAAGATTAATAAACTGCTTGTAGTCCTGAAATGGCATGGTGCTCCTTTGTGTTAGTGTTTTAATCTGAAATTGTTGCCATTGTTTTCTGAGGTAAAGAACATAGGGTTTAGCTGGCATCCTACATTGGGTGGCCTCTAAGGAGAGGATGGCCATACATGCTAGTTGGTTTTCCCTTTCCTGTAGCTATCCTTTCAGCCATGCATTTTCCCTCTGAAGTTGATCTCTCATTATTGCATCTCTATCCCTTGGTGTAGGAGAATCTTCAATCACAATAAGTATTTTTGTTGATATTTGTGGCTTCCCTTGTTTGATTCTTGTACTCTTTCTTGTTCTGAAATATAGAGGGGTTTTCCTCCTTCTTTTCCATTTTTGCTTGACTAGGGTGCTGAGAGTAGTGAAGGCAACTGCTACATCCCTCTCAGGGGCCTCCAGAGACACCCTAGGTGACTCCACCTCATGTTCTTCCCCTTTTGTTTCAATGCCTTCTTCCTCTTTGTTTTCTTATCTTCTTCCTCTTGCTGTTCTTTCTCATCTCCATCAATTTCTTCTTTCATTTCCTCCTTTGTTTTAGCATCATCCTCCTTTTCTACTTCAACATTTTCCTCTGTATTAGTTTCTTCTTCATCCATCTCATCCCCATCTATCTTTGTATCTTCTTCTTCTTTTTTTTCCTCCTCCTCAATGATAGAAGGACTAACATCATAGGTGAGGGTTTTGATGTCATCCTCTACTGGTAAGTCTTTGAAGACTGACCATATTGTAGGGATCTTGAGGTTTTGGAGGGCATCATCAATGAGGATCCTAATCAATCCATGGTGAGCCAATTGTTGGGAATTCCCTTCCTTTACTTTGTTGCTGAAGTCTTTGAGTGATTGCATCAAGAAATATGATATGTTGAGTCTTTGGTGAACTAGTGTTTCTGCCCCAAATCTTAATTCTTCAAGCATCCTAAAATGGTAGCCATAAACAACATTGTATCTACCCTCACATGAGATATATTTGATGAGTTGATGACCTACCTCACTCCATGGGTATGGCAGACTATCCCTCCTTACTCCATTTTTATCCTCTATGGGTTCTTCACCTTCTAGAAATAATTTCCTTTTTGCCACCTGGTTGTCTGCTTTGTCTTATTTCCTCCATGGAATTCCTAGGGGAAGTGTGGTTACCCTACTGATGAGCTCTAGGGTGAGATCTATAGTGAGCCCTCTAACTATAAAAATGGCATGGATTCTACTGTGTG
This sequence comes from Pinus taeda, assembly GCA_000404065.3. Lineage (NCBI taxonomy): Eukaryota > Viridiplantae > Streptophyta > Pinopsida > Pinales > Pinaceae > Pinus > Pinus taeda. The sequence goes on along the minus strand of APFE031280222.1, from coordinate 45,736 downwards.
GAGAGAGGGAATGAGAAAAGTCCTGAGCCACCTCATCATCATACCCTGTGGATTTTTTGAGAAACCCTATCCATTGGTGTCTTAGAAAGATTTCAAGCATTTGGGGGTGTTGTCGTATCCTCACAGTGTTTGTGGGTTCTCGTCATCTTGCTTGTGAGGTTTGATGAGGAAATGAGAGGTTCAGCACAAAAATTTTAAATTCAGGAGAAAATAGAGTTTCCTGTTTATGTAATTCACCTCCCATAGTTGTTATATCCACTAGCTTTTAGAGCATTTTTAGTTCATTTTCTTGTAAATGGGGATGGAATTTTAGATCCTACCTATTTAGAATGGAAGCAATGGAAAATCCTCATGATATTACCTCTTGAACCCGTCTTTGCCTATCCTATAGACTGTCTCTGTGTATCCTATAGACTACTCCTATAGACTGTCCCTATAAGAATTCCTGTGCATGCTCCTGTAGAAATTCTCTTGTAGAACGATGGATCCTTGCTTCTGGTGGGTGGCCAGAATTATGAGAGCGACTTGAGTGAGATATTTTCGAGGAGGTGGAATGCATGAAAATGATGTTTTGTCTCCCTTTTATGGATTTTCAGGGTGAGGTTCCTTGTAATCAGCTCCCACCTCGTAGATCCATAGTTAACCACTTCTTGTCCTACTCCTCCTTTGTCTTTGAGTTGACTGCAACCACGTGTGAGAGGACACTTGGTTTTGTATGTGATGACCAAACGAAGGTAGCCAAGTTAACTCACCACCTTTTCACTTATAAACCAACTACCACCTAACTCTTACAACTTTTGATCAAATGATGCATATGAGTGAGTAAGAGAGCGGGATACTTGCCCATGGTCTCGATGCCATGCTACAGTTGTCAAAGATCAGTTGTGCTATGTTGTTTCTTTGATGCATGTTCATTCTTCTTCCTCTTGTATTGCCTATTGATGGTTTCTTGGCTTTTGCAAGTGTCTCTGACTGAAGATCTGATGTTGCTGCTATTGTGGAGCTCCTGGATCATCTTAGTGAAGACCTGTAGCTGATGCATGATATTTTGTGGGATAGGCTGTTACAGGACCTAACCAACCTACCATTCATCCTCGGATTGCTTCCTGTGGGTTTTCAGGGGATCCTGTAGAAAACACAGTCTTCGCCTAAATTGAAGCAATGAAGTGAAAAAAGATAATGGAATTGATGGATGATGCATGGTAGGGAGTGGAGGAGATGAATATATGTGAGGCAGGGTTCCCTTTGGATCTTCTCTTTGCTCCTTGATTGTCTTTCTCACCCACCTGCAAATAAAAATCATGTCTTTTTCTCTTTTTCTTTTTTTGAAAAACACCTAGGCTGCCTCAGAGAGGTTTTCACCTTAGATGTTTTCCCTGGATGCCTCAAGGAAGGTTTTCACCCAGGGATCTTCTTATTCCTTTTTCAATTTTTTTCATCATTGGACCACCTCACGAGGTGTTCAACCTAAAGATGGGACTCAGGCGCCTCATGGAGGTTTTCAATTGAATCCTTATTCTTTTTTCTCTTTTTTTTTTTTCAGTGGCCTGATGAGGGAGGAGTTGGAATTTGCTCCACCATCATCATTGTCTTATTGATATTGTCAATGAACTCTTGTTTTGATAAAGGCCTCTTGTACATTTTCAATCAGTGTCCATTAACAAGCAATGGAATGGCCTCTCCATCTATAGTTCTGATTTGCACTGAACCATTATCATGGCATCTTTCAAGCACATAAGGTCTGAGCCATATTTTCCTTAGCTTTCCCTTGAAGTCTTTATACCTCGAATCATATAACAATTCCCAATCGCCCTCTTGAAATTGCTTCTCCCTAATATGTCTATCATGGCTAATCTTCCTTTGAAGCTGAACTATCTCTGTATGTATTAGGGCCCACATTCTGAATTCATCCAAGCCATTCAAATGGAACAACCTTTCTTTCTATGCATGACTAAGATCCAAATCTAGTTAAGTTGCCATCCTTAATGTGTTATAATCAAACTCAATGGACAAAAAATCGTTTTTCCCATAGATTAGCTCATAGGGTGTAAGTCTAGTGGTGGTCTTCCATGTTGTATTATAGGCCCAGGTGGCTTCAACTATTCTCTCTACCCAATCCTTCCTGCTTCTTCTCACTACCTTGCTTAAGTTGCTCTCCAGTTCCCTTTTGGTCACCTCCACTTGCCCATTAGCTTGTGGATGATAAGGAGTGGAGGTCCTATGCTTGATTTTGTGATGGATAAGCAGTTTTTCAATCATGTTGGAGGTAAATTGGCTACCTTGGTCTATGACTAGCTCTCTAGGGTACCCAAATTTGTAGAATACATTATCCCTTAGGAACTTAGCCACCTTCTCTTCTGTTGCTTCCTTAATCACCTTGGTTTCTTCCCACTTATCAAATAATCAATGCACACAATAATGTACTATTTTTTCTTTGAAGGATGGTTGATAGGCCCAATGAAGTCCATGCCCCACTTGTCAAATGGATCAAAACTCACTTGAGGTTTTAGGGGCATTTCATCTCTTGGAGTAGGCTTTCCCATCCTCTGGCACCGATCACACTTTCTAATGTACTTCTTCACATCCTGATGAAGAGTGGGCCAATAATAGCTTGCTTGTAACACTTTGAATGTTGTCCTCTTTACTGCAAAGTGACCTCCACAAGGCCCATCATGACAGGTCAGAAGGATGTCAAAAACTTCCTCTTCCCTTACACACCTTCTCAAGATTTGATCTGGGCCAAGCTTGAAAAGATTTCCCCCAATCCAGGTGAAGGGGGAACTTTTCCTGACCTCTTTTCTTTGGAGGGAAATTTTGGTGGGAAATGTGCTGATGCCAAATAGTTTACCATATCAGAAAACCATGGGGAGAGAACTAATAGAAAACAAATTCTCATCTAATATCTGGTCATCCACCATTCCTTCTTCACTTGTAGGCAGATTCATTCTAGATAGAAAGTTTGCAACAACATTTTCCTTACCAGGCTTATCAACAATAGTTAGATAAAACTATTGTAATAAAAGAAACCATCTTATAATTCTAGCATTCACATCTAATTCTTTCATTAAATATTTGATTACATCATAGTCAATATGTACAAATGTTTGGTAGCCTGTAATGTAATGCCTAAATTTGTTTAATGAATGCACAATAGCCAGGAGTTCCTTTTCGGTCACAATATAAATTAGTTTAGCCTTTGACAGGTTCTTATTGATAAAATAGATGGCATAGGAAAATTTCTCCTCTACCTAACCTAACGCTACTCCTTTGGCTTTGTGTGAGGTATCAACATGAATATGAAAAGGGAGGGCCTAGTTTGGGCCTTGAAGAATTGGTGCAGTGGTTAACTTACCCTTTAAAATGTCTAAGGCATTTTGATAGTTTTTTGACCATATAAACTTAGAATCTTTGGCCAAACCCCAAAGAAAGGAGAGGCCAACTTTTTGAAGTCCTTTATGAACCTTTGGTAGTATCCATCTAACCCTAAGAAACTCCTGACATCCCTCTGCTTTTGTGGAGCTGGAACTCTTTGGATGGTTGTTATTTTGTTCGGGTCCACCTGCAGTCCTTCCTGAGATATTGAATGACCTAGCATGATCCCTTCAGTCATTAAGAATTCACATTTTTCCAGACTTAGAGACATGTTCATTTCCATGCATTTGTATAATAATTTGCCTATGTTAGTCAGGCTTCTTGAAAATCACAGCCATAAGGTGTAAAATCATCCATATAAATTTCCACCACATCATGTGTTAATTCAACAAAAATACTCAAGACGGCTCTCTAGAAAGTGGCAGGAGCATTGCATAGGAGAAAAGGAAGGACCCTATAGGCAAAATTACCCCAAGGATAGGTGAATGTGGTCCTATTCTAGTCTTCTGGGCAGATTTGGATTTGGTTGTACCCACTGGAAAAAAGAAAACTTCTTCCTTGCCAAGCCATCTAGCACTTGGTCAATGAAGGGTAGGGGAAAATGATCCTTCTTTGTGGCTTTGTTCAACTCCCTCTAATCGACACAAATCCTCCACTTACCATTTTTCTTGGGAACTAACACTAAAGGAGAGACCCACTCACTATCGGAGATAGGGTAAATGAATCTTGCATCTAGTAGTTTTTGTAGTTCTTCTTTGACTATATCTTTAAGAGCTGGATTCATCCTCCTTTGTGGTTGTTAGACTAGCTTGCAACCTTCTTTGATGTATATGTGGTGAGTACATATTGAGGGGTGTACTCCCTTCATTTCCTTGTAACTCCAAGCGAAGGCTTCTAGGTTTTCTCTCAACATGTTGCATAGCTTTTCCTCTTCGAGAGCAGAAAGAGATGGATTGATTTTCAAAGTTTTCTCTAGGCCAAATTATATGGTTTTGACATGGAGTGGGTTGGAATTGGCCTAGCATAAGTCAATTGGATGATTGTTCTTGGTTACCCTTACTTCTTCTTCTAATGGAAATGAACTAGGAGTTGGACTTTGGAGTAGATGTTCAATTAAGTCATCCTCATCTTGTTTTCCTCCTCCTATGGTTGCTTCCAAAGCATAAAGTTGGGCTGAATAGGCCTCATGTTCTTCCTCCTCCTCCAACCATAAAGGTAGATCATGCTTTAGAGAAGGTTGAGCAGGAGGGTATAGGACTAACTGCTTGGACATATTCCCATTCTTGATGGTCATATTCCCAGCTTTGCAGCTAATGTAGGCATTGACTGTGGCCAACCATGGCCTCCCAAGGATGAGAGGTATGGGCTTGACCCAGGTCTGGAAGAATTATTTAGCCAAACAAATCTCGCAGCTACTGGCCCTTTTGGGAAATAGCCCGCGAAGTGTAGACTAAGGTCTCACCCAAGGTAGTAGGGAAGGGTGATGGAACTAGGTTTCCACACCCTGGGGATGTCTTGGATATGGTTTAGGGCTCGTGCGTTGTTCTGCAGCCTCGCGCTACGCTAGATCCACATAGATCAGAATACCCTTGTCATGGTTATTATAGATTGAATCACTTATTACTGATTTTATCTAGTTAAAATGGTCTTTAAGAAAATGCTTATTACTTTTGGTTACTTAGCGCATCAAGATTAACCCAGTTCACATGTATTCAACTGTAGAAAATTCAGAAATAATAATAGTTCATTTATCATAAAAGAGTAAAGTCGTAATCAACACAAAATTCAGAAGAAACTTATCTTTATTATCAATCTTCAACAATACATCTAGATCACCCTATGCACTCAGCTGCAGGGATCCATGCACACAACTGCAGACTTTCTAGGCCTTTGTGCATACATCTATAGAGCCTCTACCTTCTACCCTACTCCCTTGACTCGGACTTGCAACTGCTCTTAGACTATTCACCCATTGCATCATAGAATCAAAATTCCAAAATTGAACTGCCTTTCCCTCATAGATCCTTGCTCTATTTATACTTTCCCTTGGCCCACGATCCCACCGTGGGCTGACTCTATTACTATTTCTTTACAATATTTCAGGTAGACTACCCTTTGACTCAACCTCCTATAGCTCACACTCCACACTTTCCGTAGAGTCATTTACCCTAATGTTACCCAAAATTCTGAGCTTCACACCCCATACTCATTCCGCGGGGCTTTTGCTACCCAACAGTCCCCTAACACAATCATTGTGACTCGTCCTGAGTCACTGAGCTAGTGGATCCATCTTTGTGCAAAGACCAGTCAACAACTTTTGTGCATCACTGGTACTAGTAGGAAATTCTCCCATCACGTGCTGCATTCATTCCACCTATGGTGTTAGAGCCTAGATTTACCTCAAGCTAAAAAGGTAAGCTTCTAGGTCCACATCAAACCATGCTCAGCCTGGTAGCTAGCCCTACCAGGTCAGGAGAGGGCTCTCTCCGGGTCTATCTCAGCAAATTGTATTCACTAAAGGCTTTAGATGACTGAAATAGATGCTAATATTAGGCTAGGTATAGATGTAAAGGAGTTTTCTTGATAAAATGGTGCTTTTGTGGGCTCAAAGGGAAAGGCAGATTTTGGGTGCAGGGAATGAGGCACAGTCTTGCAGGGATTTCGATGGGGCAAGGTAGGAAACTATAATTGGCACTATAAATCAAGTGAGGTGGATGGATCAGACTAAGGAGAAGTTGAAGAGGGCAAGGGAAGCCATGGATCCTCTCCAAACAGTGGAAAACATTAAAGACTAAACCAAACTTCAAGTAGAGCACTGCAAATCTTAATGTATTCTACTTACACTCTTGTTTGTTTAGCTGAGAATAAATAAAGATAAATTATACATATAACACATGAATAAATTCACAAAGACATAAGAAAGCACTATACCAAAACAAATGCCACAGGGATCCCAAAGAATGCTGCAAATCCTGGTCTCAATTCCTTAGCCAAAATATTGATGTGGGTGTACAATGAAGCTCAAGGCTTTCTCAAGAGTCCAACCATGCTAATGACTGAAAAACAACATAATATAGACAAACATATCTCCTCCTTGCCTCTAGGGGTCGATCGCACCTGTTTAGGAGTTGATCCAACTGATCCTAAACTGAGAACTGGAATCTAGGCAACATAACAGCATGCCTCTAGAAACAAGGAAACTGATTCATTTAGTTTGAAACAACCTCTAAACTCATGAATCTACCTCTACAAGTAAAAATCCAACATATTTACATCATGATACATCAATGTTTATCAAATTACATCATATATTTTCCATTAGGAAAGTAAAAGAGTCAAACTAGGCAAAACTAGGTGAAAAACAGAGCAAAACTAGGTCAAACTGGCAATTTTTCCTCTAGGTGCTGCCCCTAGTTCTCTATGCGTCACACCTGTTTGGACCCACTTTTGGAGGCCTAGATCTGCACAGATGTGCTTGCTTATTGATGGATTACTTATAGATCTTATCTACTTCTTAAGTTCTTTAAGAAAATATTTAACAGTAACCACTAGTGCGCGCAATCATAAATATGCATAAATTCAGAACATAAGCAACAAATAGATTTGTGATAAAACACACAATGATTCATAAATTCTTATCTTTATTGATCCCCTTTTTAGTACAACCAAATCCTCCCTACGCACTCAGCTGCAGGGGTCCACGCATATAGCTGCAGACTCTACCAGGCCTCTACACATAACTACAGAGACTGTATCTATCTACCACACCCTTGACTCGGACTTACAGATGTAGACATAATATTTCCTTCATAAACCCATAACATTAAGATCCAAAATCAAAAACTGCCTTCTAACCATAGAGCCTTGCTCTATTTATACATTCCCATGGTCCGCTAACCATGGGTAGGCCGACTCACTTTCTAATTTCTTACATTATTTTATGGTGGACAACCCTTTGACTTGACTCATTATAATTCATGCTCTGCACACCTTGTGGAGCCTTTACCATACTTTTACACAAAATTGTGGTCTTTGAGCCCCAAAACCATTACCCGGGGCCTTCGCTACTCAATAGCTCCCCCCAAAACTCGATCATTAATGTTGTTTTGGCGGTAGATCTTCAAAAATTTTGGCCTTAAATTCCAACCCGATCCTCTTAACCATTTCCTGATTGTTCAGTCATGAACAATGACTTCACCGTCACTTTCATGTTGTGCTACGCGATACCTTCCTTCGAAGCATTGCTCCCTTTGTGCAGAGTCTTAGCTTGTGACTTCAACATTTTCCACATAGCCCGCCCGTCGCTTAGTCCTACAACCCAAGAAGTGTAGTTTATAGGCTCGTGCTCCCTTTGCAATTGCTTGGAGCACTAAGACTGTCCTTGTGTCATATATTCATTGAGTTAGATCCCTTGTATATGGATTCAATCGGCTACCCTTCACCCTTCCCAGAAAAGGTTCTCCATTCAGCTTCCTAAGCTAAACTGCGCCTCCAATTGTAATTTTTTTGATAACATAGGGCCCAAGCCAGTGCATCTTAAATTTTCCCAGAAAATTAGTGAACTTGCTATCATACAATAAGACCAAATCATTTACCTTGAACGTGCGTAGCTTGATGTATCGATCGTGCCATGGTTTTCAACGCTCCTTCTGTACTTTTTGATGGAATCTAGCCAAGACTTTGTCTTCTTCAAGCTCCATCAGCTGTGCGAGATGTTCTTCCAAGGCTTCGTGATCAGCCATACCTATGAATGATTATATGCATAGACAAGGCACAATACATTCCATAGGCATCACAACTTGTATGCCACAAACAAATCTAAAAGGTTTCTGACCTCTCATATTTTTTTAAGTAATGCTATATGCCCATAGCACGATAGGTACATGCACATTCTAGTCATTCCGTTGTACATTGCAAATATTCATCAGTGCATTCTCCAAGATCTTATTAAAGGCCTCAACTATTCCATTATCCTAAGGATGATACAGTGTGCTCTTCTGATAATAAATCTGGAACTCCTCAATCAATGCACTGATTTTTTCATTGAGGAAGTGCTTACCTTGATCACTCATGAACACTTTTGTGTAGCCAAATCTGGTCAACACATACTCAAACAAGAACTTTGTGGATGTAGCCCTTGTATAATTCTTTAATAGCTTCACCTTTTCCCATCTGGTTAGATACTCCGTCGCGGTGATGATATAGTGTGCACCTATCTTCTTTCTTGGGGGCTGAATTGGTCCATTGAAATTAATTGTCCATTTTTCAAATGGCTAAAACGATAGTTGAGGATTCAATGGCAACTTGTCCCTTCGCGATGACAAGTGCACATAGTAAATAATAGTATATTTGCAAGTTATATAAATCATGCATTAACCCAAGAACAGATGCACGAAATTATAACCAAACTTCTCTTTATTGATTCTTTCCATAGTTACAGACTCGACTCACCCTATGCACTCAGCTGCAGGGGTCCACGCACTCAACTGTGGACTACTAGGCATCTGTGCACTCAACTACATAGCCTTCTCCCACTCTACGACCCACAAACACACTCTACAAAAACTCAATCACTCAGACTTCTTATCTTCTATTCTCCCTTCGTTCTCTTATACACTTAGAGCCTCACTCTATTTATACAATCCCATGGTCTGCAGACCATGGGTAGGTCTATCCAACCGACATTACATTTCAAAACTAGGGTGGACAACCCTGTGACTCTATTATGACTTCACGCTCTGCACCCACAATTCGTGGAGCTTTACAACAATATTCAGTCAAAACTTTGGCTTTGAGCCCCAAAACATGCCTTGGGGGGATCCCATGCCCAACAAGCCCCCAAAACAAACATCGTGACTCGCCCTTGAGTCTCTATGTCAGCATGATGATTTTGGCCCAGATTCCATCCAACTATTCTCGAACTACGTAGAGGTAAGTAACGCACTGAGCTGCTGCTTGTTAGATTTGTTGCATACATTGCTCCGAGACTTCTATATCAAGAGTGCTTCTCTGCATCAATGTGTGCATCCCCTGCATGTGTCCAAGCTTGCCTTCAATTTCTACCATGATGGTGAAGGCCTCATTGATCCAAGGATGGATGTGTGCCTTTAGGACTAATTCCTTATGTGTTCTGCGTCCACATGCTCCTTCAGTGCTTTAGCCTTCTGTATCTACACAAATCTTTGAGTGAGGGCCACCATCTACGTAGTTCCTTTAACATTGTTGTACTGTTGTTGGATTTCATGTGCCTTTGAATCCAAGTGATGGATGTTGAGGTCCTCCTACAAATTTCTAAGGACTTCAAATGATTCTTCCAACATGCTAGTGTAGTATCGCATTGCATTGCCAATTTCCTCCAATATCATTGTGATAGTGCTAGTGCACTAATCTTTGACTTCCGAGGGAGTTGATGGTTGCACCTTTAACTACAGCTCGACGATCTAAAGGTTTAACTCCAGCTAAACCTTTGTCGTTTCTTCCCTTGCCTCGCAAACCCCTGCTACTAATCTATGGATCTGTGGCTCTGCTAGTATGTCTACTAGGATGGCCAGCTTCGAGATGATTTGGAAAGCGTTGTCTATCACCTGTACCAACTGCTGATTCTACAACACCAATTCGTCATGCTACAAGCTTAGTTGTTCCATATTTTTTTCTGCTCACTAGGGACTTGGAGTGTGCGACTCTCCCTAGCTCACACCTTTACAATTATCTTGTCCTACAACACATATAAGGTCTCGCATGGGAGTACAGCTATATTGGTACTAAGACCTTTCAGCATAATAGATGAAGGTAGATCAGCCTCATTTGATGCCACTAGTGCCCCTTCCAACAACATTATGGTGTTCGTTATCTACATGCGCAACATCTGCTCTGCTGCCGAGGATCTGACTATACCAACCTGAGGGGGGCATACCTGTAATTCCTGCAACTGCACTCTGAGGGCCCCCAACACAGTCTAGTTCTCCTGCATGAAATCTTGGAGAGCCTCATTGGTGAAATTGCGCACCACTTTGCTGATGTCGTGCAGATCACCCTTGGTTAGGGTGATCAGGTCAATGGACAATTTCGAGGCCTTAACTTTCTTTCACAACCCTGCCTGCTCGGCTAGGTGTTAGCGTTTTAGCTGCATTGACGCGGTTTGTGGGTTCACACCTCCTTCTATTTCTACTTCCTCCACTTCCTGCCTCTACGAATGTGTTGTTTGGCCCTCACCCACCATCATGGCTACCTCCTCTGTTGCTATTGCTACTGCAGCCTTTTCCTACACAGCTGCTTTTTGTGCCGTGTCCCGCGTTTCCCACACTTCTACTTCCATTGCTTCTTTTCTTCGCTTTTCAACCAACTATGTGATGCGCAATTTAGCTTTGTCCTTCTTTTATTGGGCCACCAACTTCTCCATTTCTACGATGTTCGAGGCATTCCACTCCGGCGGCCATGCCTCCAAGACATTGAAAAGGACATCATCAGTGGCTACGAAGGGTAGCTTTGTCCACTATTTAGTTGGGTCCTTGCGCACCCTGATATAGATTTTATGAATGTCCGCTTTAAATTATGCAAAACCCTATAGACTATTGTTAACAGGTGGTGACAACCACAACTTATGGTTGATCCCCATTCTAAGGTTCACTTCCGTGAACACCCAGAAGATTTTGATGTAATGTATCCGCTTAGTGTCCTTCGTGGCCCAAAGCGAAGCATACTTCGCAACCTCTTTCAGGTCCTTATCAATTATGGGGAATTGACTATCCTTTGGAAACTCCCCAACCACGAGCACTATGGGCAGCAACAACCATGCATAGTGGAACTTTTTTCCTTGTTCCTAGGCTTCGCGGTAATTTTCTAAAAATTCCATGCACAAGAACTCAGACTAGTTAAAATAAACCCCCTCCATGCAATGCTCAGCCAGTGCTACCACTGGCACGAGGACTTCGTCTGCGCAGCACTTGCGCATGACCTTTCCTACGAAGATTCGTGTCCCTACGTGCACAACTTTCTCCTTAATGTTGGAGATGGCGTAGCCCCTTTTTTTCTTTTCCAACTTGTATTTTTTCTTCATGGCCAGGTCACTGCCCTTCCCTTCAAATATGTTCGCATGGTCCTCTCCTTTGCATGGAAGCAGGGAGACGTGGTGAAATAGGTCTACCGTGATGGGGATGGTGTTATCAGGAACACTAGTGTCCATTTAGAGCTGCTAGTCCCACTAAGACGGGTAGCTATCTTAGAAACAAACAAACTAAAGTCACTTGTGTTTTCATTTATGAGAGATAGATGAGAGAGAAGCAAAGAGTACCAACCTTAGTATTTCAATTGGATCTTTGCTTGTTTCCTCTCCCCTTTGATAGAGCTTTGCCACTCTTTCCTTACTTGTCCCACTACAAAGAACACTTGTAGATTCAAAGCAACATAATACCATCAAAGCATAGAGATCTATAACCATAAACAATATAGGATCAGATATATATTAACCATACAAATGCATATATCAATACAAGATTCAGAGATATACAAGAATATGGAGGAAAACTCAAATAGCTTTATTGATAGAAGTAGTAGAAGAAAGGATTACAACCCATTGGTCTGACCCAGTGCCATCCTCGCAGCATGAAAGCCCTCTTAACCTCATGAAAATCTAGATGACCCAACACTATGATGTTCCACAGAGAAACCAACGGCACTTCCTTACAAGATACAAAATTCCAGCCTCTGGATCTCTAGGACAAGGGATCCATATATAGATATTCACAAGTGGGTGAGTCAGCTTTTCGGATTTTGATTAGTGTCGTTTCTCTGATAGTTCTTAGTTCCACTTGGAGATTTCATGATCTCTTACTCATCCATGGGTGAATTCAGTGAGGCAAGTGTCAAATGGGTAGTTTCTAGAATATTTTCTAGGTTTCCACTTAGCAAGCTACCTATGCCATTTGTCTACTCTCGCCCATCACACCCTGACCATGGAGCAGGTGAGATGGTCTAGTTTTGACCAGTTATGAGTAGTTTTTTAGGGAGAACTTCTAGGAGATGATGTAATCAACTAACCTTATTCCTTTAGGCTATGAAACAACACTTTTAGGGGCTTGTAAGCACTTGGTTTATGGACTTATGAGATTGGGGTTGCAATGCCCAAATATGTCTATAACAGTTTCCCCCTAAAGCATGAGGTCGTAAATCTTCTGATGTCGGGTGAAATGCTTTATCATGAGGATCCAAGGTTTTTCAAACTGGAAGGTGACCTGTAATAAGATACAATATGATACATTATCTTCATAATATTTTCATGATCTAGCTGAGGTGAGAATTCCCATGCTCAGCTTTATAAATTCATTTTCATGTACATATGACAGACAACCGTTTGTATGACAGACTGATGATTCTGGTAGAGCCATCATCCTTTAGCTTGGATGATTATCTGTGTAGCTATGATGTACATTTGATGTCTTTGTTTTCCTAAATATATCGCAGCCCAAATGGATGAAACTAGATATGGGGTCTTCAAACTTGTTCAATCTTTGCCTAAAGTACAAGTCGATCCATGTGAAAGGATGTTTTGATGTCGAACATGGAAAGACATTTCCTGATTACCAACCAATGATGCAAGCTATTAACAAGCGTGAGAGGAATCACCAATAATGATGATGACCCTCAAGGTACTGCAATACAATTCATGTGGTGTGAATACATGAGTCGATGTCAAACACCACGCAAAATCTTTCGGTCGAAAGCCATTGATGTAAACCCGTCGCCGGAAGTGAGAAACTTGCCATTGAGGCATGCAAGCTTCAAAGTACCGAAAGGGTTGTTCCTAAGTCAACTTCTTGGATAATGAGCTGATGTCGACAAGAAGTGACCCATCATAGGAGGGCCTTAATGAATCCCACATCTACGACACAAAATGGAGCAAATGATTTTGTGGAGGTGAAAACGATCTAATGATACAAGGTTCAGGGTGGAGGTCATGAAAGAATGAAGCGTGAAGGTATTGCAATGGATGAGATGTTAGTTGGGTTAGTGAATTCTCTGAGTGACTTCTTTTGAACATATTGGTGACACTTAAATGGATTGGTAGTGTTAACCCCAAAGATGGATGGTACGGAGGACCAATGGTGATATGACCGGTGAACGGAATAACCTAACCCGACTCAATCATGGTGATGGAGTGAAAGTGTCATGTTCAAGAGCGACCTGCTACCAATAAAGTTCTTCAAGTTTTCTTCCTAATTTTTCCCTAGTCATTTCTGACCAGTACCTCTTTAGTTTTGTCAAGCTTGAGGAGGATAACATATGCTTGTTCTATAATTTCACCTTTGGGCAAATTTGTCGCTATGTTTTAAAGAGCCTAGCGATAGTGAAACTCGCTCTTGTCCGCATTGACAAGTTTGTCGCTATCGTTTTAATGAGTTTAACGAGAAAGATAACTTGGTCCTTTTCAATTTTAGAGAGTCTGAAAAGAGATGGAAAGGAAACTCCAGTAGTCCTTTTTCATAATATAATCCCTTAAGTCTGAAAAGTATAAAATAATATGAAAGGGATGACTTTTCAATAGTTTCAACGAGCCGAACAAGACAAACACTCGATATTTTTGTGTAATGATCCCTCAGGTCCAAAAAAGATTAAAATATAGAGGAGGGATGGCACTTCCAATGACTCAAATGAGTTGGAGAGGCAAATTGCTCAATAATCTTTTCATATTTTACGAGTCAGATGAAAAGAGCTTAAAGGAGACTCGTCTTTGAGGAACGAGTGATATTTTCGAGTAGCAGCTAGTTCCAGGTAAGGTTTGGAACTTTTCAATCATGGCAGTGTAAAGAAGATGGCTAATAAAGTCACTCATCGCAATTGTTCCTCGAAAGGGGTAAAAAATCAGATGGATGCATGTGATTTGCTAAAAAGGAGTGGAGGTGATGGTAAGAACATTACGAAGGCTCAAAAGCTGATCACTATGCGATCGCAATGGTTATTTACCGAAAGTGGGTTCATTTTTTAATGAGCTTGAACTCTGGCGAAACATTTTCTCATTGCTAGGTTTATTTTTTAGCGAGCTTGAAATTCACGTAAACCTACTCGTGCCAGTCATATAATAAGGATGTCTCATCGATAGGTTCATTTTTTAGGGAGCTTGCCCCATTCAAAACTTTGCTCCGTAGCATTTTTTATGCAAGCTAGGAACGACCAACCTATGAGTTTAAAGGGTTAAGAGCCTACAAACTAAGAAAATAATGGTTGCTTTTCACTTGCATGCAAAAAGGTTTGCATGCCCCTAGGTATAAAGAAAAGTAGAGTTTCCATGTTACCACATGAAAGTTCTCGCATGTTGAGATTGGAACAAGATGATGGAGCTTAGTGAAAAGAGTCGCCTTCACTAAGTGGGCCCCCAGACAAATTATGGCGCAAAGTCTATTTTTAGACATATGGATCATGTCTATGAGTTGTAGGATGTTGTTTATGGATGATTGGTCAAGTTGGAAAAAAGAGATGGACTTCTATCTTTAGACAACAACGGTGACACTGTCAAGTCTAATTATAGAGAAGTCAAATATTATTGTCTTATAATAATATTTAGACTATAAACTTTATCTTATTCTCTTGGAGCACTTCAGTTTGAGCTACAAATGTGGCACATGCAGCTGTTAAAAGGAAATATGCTTTATTTGTGGGTCAGTTGAGTTGTTGCATGCATGACTTCAGTTAGAACTCAATCAGTTGAGTTTGGTGGAGTTGATTGTGGAGTTGATGGAGTTGTGTTCAATTTGACTTGGTTAAACTAGTTGTAATTAGTCTAACTGCAAATAGACTAATGATGAGTTGTTAAACTAATTAATAACTCATAATGCAACTAAAGAATACATCAGTTAACTCAGTTGCATGTCAGTGCATGTTCAGTTCAACAGGGACA
>APFE031280222.1:1078-16377 GCA_000404065.3 Pinus taeda | reverse complement strand
ATTATAGAGCAGTCAAATATTATTAGCTTATACTAATATTTAGACTATAAACTTTATCTTATTCTCTTGGAGCACTTCAGTTTGAGCTACAGATGTGGCACATGCAGCCATCAGAAGGAAATACATTTTCTTTGTGGGTCAGTTGAGTTGTTGCATGCATGACTTCAGTTAGAACTCAATCAGTTGAGTTTGGTGGAGTTGATTGTGGAGTTGATGGAGTTGTGTTCATTTTGACTTGGTTAAACTAGTTGTAATTAGTCTAACTGCAAATAGACTAATGATGAGTTGTTAAACTAATTATTAACTCATAATGCAACTAAAGAATACATCAGTTAACTCAGTTGCATGTCAGTGCATGTTCAGTTCAGCAGGGACAAGTGTTAGAGGATCAGATTGCTATCAGTTGTGACTATAGTTGTGCATGAGGATTTGCACAATCAATGGGATTGAGTTATGCCAATGAGAATTGGCCAATACCAAGTGATTATAGCCTTTGCTCATGTGATTCCCAGTGTGAGTGATTCTTTTGAGGTAAATACAAGTTTGGTTCAACCATTCTCATCCATTCTTGAGCAGGTATTGAGCAGCGGAGGCAGGCAAGCAGTGGAATAGATTTGGAGATCAGATCTGAGATGTATTCTATGTAATAGGTGGAGATAGTGCTGGATACTTTTGAGAAGTATTGACTATTTTAATGTTACATGTTCTCAATCATTAATATACAGATAGTGTGGGTTTTTTAGTTGTAAGCTTTCCCCGGGTTACATACTGTGTTAATGTGTGCATGCTCTTGATGTTTTATTGTTATTGATGCTGCTATATTGATGATCAATGTAGAGGAGATTATGTATTGTGTATGTATTCCGCAATAGTACATGATCAGGATAATCTCAATTGAATATGTGTTTATTATTAAAAATTTATACATCGTATTTGCAAGATTTCTCCATCTGCATTTGCAGACAAAACACTTCCTTGGCTCTGTCCATCGAAATAGACAAAGGTGAATGGTGGGATACATCAATCACATAATTTTGACGAGGCAATCTTATTCCAGTCTAATCCCATTTTCCTAAATAGACGGGTGTGTTAAACTAGTCATATATCCTCCGCGGAAACCTACCCTATACCTAAAGTTTTCCTACC
Source organism: Pinus taeda (assembly GCA_000404065.3). NCBI lineage: Eukaryota > Viridiplantae > Streptophyta > Pinopsida > Pinales > Pinaceae > Pinus > Pinus taeda. The sequence continues at coordinate 15,231 of APFE031280222.1, read as the reverse complement.
AAAGCAGACCAAGGTGCATGCCCCCTGGGTTTAGTCACATTCACCAAATCACTCGTGCTCATCAGGTGGATTGACTAGATATTGATGAGACATTCCTTGTGCAAAAAGACCAGCTAGGGATGGCACTTGACTAGTAGCTATGTTTGAACTAGGGAATGAAAGATGGTCTACGAGCTAAACCATTCTGCCTTCATGCAGAAAGCACATCACTCGAAAGAGTGAGGAAACAATATCTCCCATGCTATAAATGTAGTCACGCCCAAGAGTAGATTGTAATATTAAGGTCCCTGGACTACCATCACGTTCAAATAAATAGTTTCCCTTCTCAAAGTTATAGGCAAACTTGGAAGGATCCCTAATGGTTGACTGGTTCCTTTGTTGAAGCCTGTCAGATTTCGAATCTCAGGCAGAAGCGATGGTGAACCAAGCGCTTTCCAAGTAGTTGAGGAAAGGATAATCACAGAAGCCCCTTCATCTATGATAGTACCAACCATGATCATTCGGTAAGCTTGTACTATGATTTGGAATGGTACGTTAGATGGTAGACGGGGTTTGCCTAGTAGATTCCAATCGAAGGAAATGACGAGATTGCTTGGAGGAGGGACTGAATAAATGGTCGAGTAAATCTCTAACGAACTTCCTTCCTACGGTAAAGGAACAAGTAGATTGCCCCCATGTTCATTGGATTTTGTGTTGACGAAAAGAATTTGAACGGTGTCATTCTCATTCTCTTTGGTGACTGTATCATCTGAAGGTAGACCTTCTGAAGGGCCGACTACTGTCTTGACCTGTTGACTTTGGTCCTGTGTGGACTCAGAGGGTTTATCTTCAACGATAGATGCTTTGACCGACCACAAAGGTGTGTCAATCAAATTTTCAACTAGCAATGGACTCGGCAAGAGTTTCTTGTATCTAGGAGGAAGTCGTAGCAGTGAAGCACGACGGTTATCCAATAATCTTTTAGCTTCATCTAAGAAGGGACAATGGTGGATGGCATGATCACCTTCACACAGTCTACAAGGAAATTCAGATCTTCCTTTTTTTCCATTGACTTCATTTTCACTAGTTGACAGTGTACTTTCAACATGATCGTCAGAGGTTGAGGACACCGGATTGTGCAAGTGGGGAGACTAGTCCCTTAACATCGTGGGATGCAAGGACAATCTCGATGATAGTGGTCTCGCTTGCAAATGACACATGGAGATTTAGGTTTGGATGGTGCAGTGTGTGGATTTTCACCTAATGATGCGCGGTTGCCCCCTCTTGTCGTTGGCTTCTTCTTCCTCTTCTCCTTCCCTTTCTTCTTCTTCTCAGTTACTTGGTTTTTAGTTTTACTAGCTTCACCAAGCAAAGAGGGAGAAGGAGAGGGAGAAACAAATGAAGTAGAATGTTCGGGGGTAACTCTAGTATCATCCAGTTCTTGATTTGATTACTCAGGAATCACGGTGTTTGGAACGACAGAGGTCGAGAAAAAGCCATAGTGGCAGGCCAATTATTAGTCCTGGAAGGGACAATGTGGCCATATGAGGTGCACCAACATCTCCCCAGGAGGAGAAGGGACTAGGATTCCCCCCAAGGGGAAATCCTTGATTGGTGGACTCTATTTTTTCAACCTAAGACTAATGAGGGAACAATGATGTTATTCCGATTAAAATAAATTTTATGACGCATTGACACAACTTGGCTTTTCAATTTTTAAGAGTCGAGAAAAAGCTAAATATGACTCTAGTCGCCTTTGACTTTTAATGAGCCTGAAGTGATAAGTGCTCAGATGGACCTTTTCTTTTAAGGAGTCTAAAAAGGAACGAAAGTGACTATTCTGAAAATCTAGAGAAAGGGATTACCAAACCAATCGCAAAACTGCAGAATACTTTTTAAGGTACGGTAGTCAATCTTCCTGAATGTTGTGTTCAGTGCATTGTGATCAATAGGGTGGCAGACACGACTTCCTAAGGATAAAGGATATAGCCTATTGTGGTCTCCTAATATATACTCGATAGTACCTAGGATCACAAGTCCATACTAGTACTTGTCGTATCAAACAGGAGGAATCACATCTTTACGCTGCCAGAATACATCTCTAGCCTAGACTTCTAGATGTTGTGTGTTAGCTTCCAAAGCGTTTTTATGTTCATTGAAATTTATTTTACAGTTGATCTTTCTTAAGAAGTTTTCCTTTAAGGTTCACTGTGTGATGTAGATATACATTTCCTAAATATCCAATCTAAGATGATAAACAGTCATTTACTTTCTTCTCACAATGAAAATCCTAGCTACTAAGGAAAGAGAAGTGAAATTCTTTCGACATAGAGCAGAGAGCACACACTAAGATGCACTATTCTAAATCAATTTCTGCACGTAGTCTAAATGCAAATGCACATGCATGTATCTATTTTCCACTTTCTTAATGTGTGAATGACAAAAAGAATGCTAAGTACAGATTTGAACTATTTTTCAAAGCGACAGTACTAACAATTTTCTCTTCAAAAAACGAAAGGAAGACTAAGACGACACTTTGCAATTTCGAATTGAAAACTACTTTAGACACTTGAAATACTATTAATTCAAATCAAATACAATGGAAAAAGTGTAATCGACTATCAAAAAGAGGAAGACTCTTTTCTTTGACTGAAAACGACACTTGCGACACTTTTAAATCAAAAGACTACAATTCGATTAAGCTATTGTTTGTAAAGGAGAACTGTAAGTGACGAAAAATACATAAAAACGTTCACAATTATTTGAACAATGGAGGATGGAAGGGATTTTTAAGAGTGATATACTGATCATAGATAGAAAAACTAGTGAATAAGGTTGAAGACAATGAAGAAAAACCAAAATATGGAGGCAAAAGCAGTTTCACCTAATAATCGCACATGTAATACATGGAAACAGGGATGCATCTCACCTGCAGCATGCGGGAGGTGCGATGCATCTAGATTGCCAATGAGAGATAGTGCGATGGTCCAGGGATGAGACTAAGCTTGGTTTTTGCTCAAAGTTTGCAGCTTAGTTCAGGGATTTAGGCTGAGCTAATGATAGGCAGTAAACACAAAGCATAGGGGCTAATCTAATGAGGTTACTTGAGCTACCACCAGGGCACTTAGGATGTTTGCAAGTCAGATGTTTAGTTCATAAACTAATCTAGAGATTGACTGAAGCAATGTTGATCTACTTTGCAGTTGCATAGCAAAAGCAGTTCAAAGGCTAGCTGGCTTAACTTTAGGCTACGTTCATAGTTTATAAATCAAACAAATAGAAGCAAGAAAACAAGCTATTTTCTCCCTGTTACATAGTAATTTGTCACCGTCCCTGTTACCCATTCTCCCGCACCTTGGAGGACTCGTTCCGGGACCTGTTAGAAGTGACATGACCTAGAAACACTTGCATTGTATCCCCTTGAGTATGTACTTCATATGCCCTGAAGACACCTTCTGAAAAATACCCATAAAAATAGCCCTTTTTCCATTGGCGTGGTTCCACTGTGTATCACTCGCGCCAATGGGGGAAATCCTCCAAAGAGGGCGCACCAGCTGGCGCTCTGTCTCAGAGTCACACTCGCGCCAGCCTAGTTGGGTAAAGTTTTTAACAAACAAAATTACGAAGGTTCTTCCTAACCCACTCATAAACTGAATCCATCTTGAGTTGGTTTAGTTTGGCTTCGAATCTCCATAGAAGGGAAGTTGTTTGCCACCTTCTCATGGAAGCTTCTTAGTGATTAAGCCAATCCCATGAATATTGTGGATGATCCTAACTCCTTCCCCTCTATCTATAAAAGCTTGTCCTTTTGCCTTTGACAAGTTAGTAGTTCCAAGTTCCAAATTCTAAGTCCCAAAGTCTGAGAATTGCTAAGTTCATGTTGCAAGAAGCCTTCTTCATTCCCACAAGGCTAAATCTAAAGTGAGGAGATTCTTGTCCAAGTAACCAAGGAGAGAGAGGCTTATTCCCTATTCCCAACAAGCTTTGCAAGGCATGTGTTGCTGATCACCCAACCAAAGGAGGATTTGACGACAGAACTATGGTTGTATTCTTCTTTGTTTATCAATAATAGACGACTATCATTATGGTTCCACTCTTATTGTCTTTGTAATGATGATTGAGTTATATCCTTTCTGACTGATATATAGTTGCATCTATTGGATTTTATGCTTGTATTTGTGTCGTTCTTTGCATGTGCAGGTGTTCGTTCACGGGGATTGTGGGGATTGTGACCAGCCGAAGCAAAGGAACGGGAGCGACGACTCTTCTACAAGTACTAGCGTTGGATTCCTGGTAGGCCCTCATCATCGGTCTTTGATTTTCAATTAGGAACCTGCGTGTTAGCGTTGTTTGATTGTTGCTAGACCCCATTTTGGCTAGTAGGGATCACCTTTTTCCGCAGAGGGGATTTACCTCCACAACACTCCCCAATGGAGTCGCCATTTTGTTATCGGGAAAACTAGTGTCCATTCAGAGATGCTAGTCCCACTAAGATAGGTAGCTATCTTAGAAATGAACAAACTAAATTCACTTGTGTTTTCCTTTATGAGAGATAGATGAGAGAGAAGCAAAGAGTACCAACCTCAGTCTTTTTCTTGGCTCTTTGCTTGTTTCCTCTCCCCTTTGACAGAGCTTCGCCACTCTTTCCTTACTTGTCCCACTTCAAAGAACACCTGTAGAGTCAAAGCAACATAATACCATCAAAGCATAGAGATCTATAACCATAAGCAATAGAGGATCAGATAGATATTAACCATATGAATGCATATATCAATACAAGATTCAAAGATATACAAGAATATGGAGGAAAACTCAAATAGCTTTATTGATAGAAGTAGTAGAAGAGAGGATTACAACCCATTGGTCTGACCCAGCGACATCCTCCCAGCATGAAAGCCCTCTTCACCTCATGAAAAGCTAGATCACTCAACACTATGATGTTCCACAGAGAAACCAACAACACTTCCTTACAAGATACAAAATTCCAACCTCTGGATCTCTAGGATGAGGGATCCATATATAGATATTTGCAGGTAGGTGAGCCAGCTTCTGGGATTTTGATTAGTGTCATTTCTCTGATAGTTCTTGGTTCCACCTGGATATTTCATGATCTCTTACTCATCCCTGGGCGAATTCAGAGAGGTAAGTGTCAAATGGGAAGTTTCTAGAAGATTCTTTGGGTTTCCACTTAGCAAACTTCCTCTACCATTTGTCTACGCTTGCCCATCGCACCCTATAGAAGGGCTTTTCTGTATGCATCACACCCCCTGTGTGCAATAGGTGAGATGCATCACACCCTGACCATGGAGCAGGTGAGATGGTCCAGTTTTGACCAATTCTGAGTAGTTTTTCAGGGAGAACTTCTGGGAGATGATGTAATTAGCTAAACTTGTTCCTTTAGGGTATGAAACAACACTTTTAGGGGCTTAGAAGCCCTTGGTTTATGGACATAAGAGATTAGGGTTGCAGTGCCCAAATATGTCTATAACAGATGGGCTCCTCTAGCCACAAACACCCATCATGCACCAGGTAGAGTAACTACCCAATGACGAAAATGGTTATTGGGGCACCTTGGAAGTGCAGCACCCAAAGCAAATTTAGTATTCCAGCCTTCTCCACTCTGTGCAACCACTTCCGCGGCTCTGACTCTGTAACCCCCGCTGCAATGTTCTGCTGAGGCTTCATGACTTTACTTGTCTCTAGGTGAGGGAACTTCTTGTGGTCAGCAAGGTCCCAATCTTCAAATTTCAGGCTTGGCATCTGTGCCATCAAACATAATATTATCTATGAGGAGCAGGTTTTGGAGCAAGCTCTTGGTCTTGTCCAGGTCCTTGGGCACTTTTGCCTTCCCTTTTCACAGGGGGACATAAGCAGGCAAATTTTTTCCAGAGCGTGCAAGCTGAATGTCCTCCTCCATGCCTTCATCCTCTTCCTCTACGATTATAAGATCCTCTAGATATTATTCTTCTTAATCCATCTCTGTGGTGACGGCTTTCCCCTTCTCCACCATTAATAGTTTGGTGCACAATAGGTTCTGCAGGGACACACGTATGGGGACCATAGCTTGCTTGTCCTTCTTGGGTCTTAGTGTGCGTGATGATTTTGGGATTTCAGCCACAATTTTGGGATTTCCCCCATAGTTAGGGCCTATGTGGCCTCTTTGGCGATCGTTTATGTTATGTCTATGACATCCTGAGCAGTTTCCATCGCAATCGTCCAGAAATCTAGCACTCGCGAACTCAGGGGCTCAATCAACGCTTGGCTCACAACACTCAGGGTTTTGCTCAATTCTTAAATGACCAAGTGTTGTTTGTTGGGAAACCCTTTGTATTTTATAGCACTTTTTGAATTCGAATTCGACCATTCCCCCCAATTCCAATTCATTAATACTTTCTTGGTGGCAAATTTTCCCAAATTGTGCCCATAAAGCACGTCTTAAATGCCTTCCAGATGCTCCATTTGGCCTCAAGTTGAGCATCCCATCATGAATAGTAACTTCAATGGTCACTTTCTGGCCAACCCATGTAGCAACGCAGGCCCCCATGCGCAGTCGCGTACCTTGTCTCTTTTGGTTTTTGCGTGCAGATCCAACCTCGCACAACTTTCAGGAAGAGTAGTTTATAGCCCTATGCTTCCTTTCAACTGCTTGAAGCACTAAGACTGTATTTCCTTCGGCTAGTCATGTGGTCGCACCACCCGTGTAAAGTTCCATCTTATCCTCCATCATGGTTCCCAGAGAATCCCCACATTTTATTATTACAGTCGGCATCACTCGCTTCACCGTTTGCAATGTGCTACCCTGGTCACTATGCCTAGAAATATGCAGTCCAAGCCAAGGCATCGGGCTAATCAATTCATGATTATAGTGCTCAAACTTGTCAGCATGATCATACACACCTTGCCTTACCATCCTAGTTTTTTCGGCGAATAAAATATTCCTTTTTCTTGTCCTCGAGCTTCTTGACTTCCTTGTTCACCAGAGTACTTTTCTTCCTTAACCGTACCCTTTCTTCTTGAAATTCTTGGAGTCTAAGGTTTCCCTGTTGGATTTCTTCTTCTAAGGTTCCGCGAACCATCGTCCCTACTAGTGCTGGATTAAGCTTTTCAAGTACTAGAGGGCTTACAGTGTTTGTTCCATTTCCCAACCTTGGCAGTGCCTGTGTGGTCAGGTTCTTATGCATGGTCCTATATGCCCATAGAATCGTTGGTACACGTAGGTCCCAGTCAGTCTGTCTAGCATTGTGGACCTTGTTCAATACTTTGCACAATTTTTCAAAGGCTTCCACGCGGATAACCTTCTTTGTGCTTGGTCTTACCATACTGTCAAGCAGAATGAGTCGAGGTTGTGGACAAGATTGACCTTCCTAGTATCTAAAGATATCTAGTGAGAAGCAAGCCAATCAAAAACTATCTTTCTCTAAATATGCAATTAAAACAATGGAAAACAAGTGTTTTAGGCCTACCTTGGGTCCAATGCAAGTTTGTGGAAGCCTCGCTCCCTCACTCCAAATGAGCTTCCTTGAAGTGTAATTCTGCAAACACAAACACAAACCAAATTAAATAGCACTTGAAAAGCCAATATCATAAAGCATATTCATCATAATGATCAAGGAGATTATGAAACAAACCACATAAGACAATTTGTTGAGAAAAATGAATCTGATTGTATTAATTCAAATGAAGAAGAACTTTACAACCTGTGCCTTGATGTTGTACAAGCTCCTCCCAAGGTCCAACAAGAAGTCTCCTCTACTTTGACAAGCTTCACTCACTTCCAAATGAAAACAAAAGGTATGTGATCTCTCCTCTCAAGTTTAACTAGGAAGTCCCAATTCCATCAGCATTTACTCTAAAAAATGTTCAGCTTCTAACCTCTCCAGCAACTGACCCAATGCCTTAATTTATAGTGCAATGGAGGGAAGTTACTAGGTCCTCCTTCAAAGGTATAAAGCCCTCCTTCAAAGGGATAGGTCCTCCTATCAATGGATTAGCTCCTTCTCTTTTGGGATGCATGAACCACCTTGAGTGAACAATCCACATCAAAATCCTTCTAGAAACATCTAGAATTAACCCAAAAGTGAGTTTTTTAGGATAAACTTGCGCCTTTTTTACTTTTACAGGGGTACGCACCCACCCCTTTATAGATAGAGCGTGAAGGTACACATGTAATATGAACAAAGGATGTGGGTCCGCAGGTAAAAGTAGGAGAAAGTGCGGAACCAAAGTAATATTGATTTTCAATGTCTTTCTCTCATTTGCAAAGCTTGACATGAAGAGCTAAGGTCTGAGACTTGCTTAGGAGGCTAGTATAAGTGATGATAGGTCCATACTGACTGCAAATAATCATGATGACGATATTTTTGTGTAACACATACCTCCTGATCCCAAATGGAGGGGTTGTTCACACCATTAGCTTGCTCTCTTCTACTTACCAATCATGTTTCCTAATGCGTGGACATTGTGCCTTTGGGTAGGTCGCATAACATATGCTTTTATCCATCAAGAAAGGTGGGTGCATGGGCCATTTCATCCATCATACTAGGCTTCTATCTACATCTGAGGCTTCTGAAATCATAGACGCATCATCCTTATGCATTTGCGCCAGTCCTTAAAACTCTGTTGGTACGTACCCCACCACCTTGCGGGCGTAGCACGCAGAACCCATTTCAGAGCGTCAAAACGTTGTTGTTATAGCACTTCTTTATCAAATTTGTTCAGGAACCCCTTGACTTCACCTAATCCATCGTACGTAGGCAGATCCCTTACCTCTGTTTCTACACAGTGTAGCAACCTTGTCATCATGTTACAGTTGAGCATGGTTACCTTGTGTAACCGGTTTTGCCATCATTCTATTTCTTCGTCAAAATCTGATGTGCAGGAGCTTTCACACTCTAAAGATATTTGACCATATGTGGTTGGATTTACCCAATCTTCCTCTCGCGCAGTTATCTTGTAAATTTAGTATAGATCGCCATCGCTATCGTAGTTGCGCACTGGATCTGTGTAGTACGATCCTCCCACAGGGTCTAAAGGTACCAATAAGCGAAGTGACTTTTTCCCAAAAATCATCTTGCACTTCTTTAGATTTATCACTCCATTCATGTCAATGGCCCAATCTATTCCCAATAGCACAAGATAGGGATTACTGTCATCAACAATCTCTATCACTTCGAAATCTACTAGTGCACTCACACCTTCGATATCTGCTCTTATTCCTTGCAATCTTCCCATCGGGAGGATATTTTGCTGGTTCGCCGTTCGCAATTGGATAGGAGACCATTGTAGTGCAAGCCTGCCCATGCACTCCCATGTTTACTTTGGCAGGACGTTCACGTCCGATCCTAGATCCAAAATCACTTGATCCATTTCATATTCCCCGATCTGCGCGTCAATCTCATCTCTCCTCTTTTTCACATCGCGTGCTTCCCAAGCTTTCAGACTACATGCAGTTCTCCTAGCACGCTCCAAACACATCTAGTTATGAGTTCTTATAGTCCCTTCATAGCCTTGATGTTGCATAGCAACTTCATGCATGTCTCCAAGAATGTAGTTAGCATTGATGGGTCCATTTTTGGCTCCAGTCTATCCTTACTTCCTAAAGTGGAGGAATCCGTGAAGCTCTTCTTAGCTTCCATGAATGTCTCCTTAGCGTGCTCCAAATCAAACTCTAGTTTCTTCACTAGTGCTTTACAAGCCTAGGTACTTACTTCTGGCTACTTTCCTTTGTCATCCCTTGTCATAATACCACTTCAGAGCACGATATTTACATTAGGGTCTTCCTCGCGTAGCTTAAATCACATCATTTTACAGGCTCTGAGTTGAGGGAGGTTGGAGTGCTCCTTTATCACGCAACCTTGCTATTAGTGTGGGACAATCCTCCATCTCATGATTGAAAAATGTAAAATACAAGCATGATGGTCGTGTTGGATTCGTACAATCGCGGGCATAATGTCCTAGCCCTTCACAATTGTAACATATCAGTTGGTCGCGACCTCTTCCTAGTCCCATTCCTCCTCGGCCTCATCTGTATCCTTGAAATCTAGTGCGCACCATTCCTATGTTTTGATCAAGGGCCCGTGTTTTGGCCTAAACTCTATAGGTAGGAGTCTGATCCATCATCATTTCATAACTTCTATAGGTGCGCTCATCATGGCCTACCGACTTACAACAATTATAGAACAACTGCTGGGAATTTTGCTTATACTTTTGTAATAGATGGCAGTTATATGTAGCATGCTTCCCTCATATCCGATAAATCGCGCACCATAATGTAGGCACCACAATTGGCCCTACTTGTCCCTCCAGTCTCAATGGCATTGGTCCTCCTCCCTCGAGGTAATTCATGAACACTGGGTAGTTATCCTTGTCGTGCCCCTGGCCCTTACACTTTACACACCATACCTCATCACGCACTTCTAGACGAGTCATTCTGTCTTGTTTCAAACTCTACATCTCAAGGCACAAGTTTTTCAACTGCGCATGAATCTGTTGGACTCCTTGGTTTGGATCTTGTATGAGAGTCTCATGCAATCTCATCGTGACCTCCAAAGCTTCAGTTTGATTTGTTAGCCTTTGTAGCGATACCGCATTCCATAGATGTGGTGCTAGCGAGGCTACAAACCATTCACGGTGTTTCCCATCTGTTAAGGTCATGTTCGCTTTGTGAATTGTGCAATTCAGTCTTTGATCCAGCTCACACGGGGTTTCACCTGGTAGCATTATGATTTCCTTAAATCCAATGATCGACCATGCCTCTGATTTTGGTCTGCTAAATTCCTTGTTTAGTGTAGCCTGGATATCTGTTATCCCCACTTTTGGATTGTCATTGGAATGCTTAATTTGCAAGGTTAGTGCGTGATCCCGGAGAGTGTTGACCAATGTTTCCTTCTTTATATTTTCATCCATGACACCTTGTGCTTCCCATACTTCTTTTACCACAAACCAAAATTGGTTTGGATCTTCATTCCCCACTCCCTTGAACACTGGTAGCTTTATCGCACTAGCCATACTGCTTCACGGTGGTGGCGGGGGTGGTATGGGTGAAGTCGGGGGTGAATATGGTGAAACTGGTGGTCGTGTGGGTGGGGGTGGTATGCGTGGAATTATCTACTTTATTAGATTGATTGCACTTCTTGGTGAAACCTTTGCAATTTATTTTTTGCCTCTGAGAAGAGGTGAAATCAAGGGGCTAGCTTCTAGTTCTATGCTACCTTCATTTTTGTTGATCCTCCCGCTCCACATAGCCCCAAACATTAATTTATTCGCATAACTTGCTTTTCACATAGTAACATTTTAATAAGTGTTCAGATATTTAACGTACTTACCTCATGATCCCTTGAGGAAGCATCGTTCTACCTCAGTATAGCTGACCGAAGTATCTACTACGAATTCGATGATGAATCCTTTGATGATTTGACCCAGCCAGTGATCGGCAGTTCACGGAATCCTATCTTCTGATGCTTCTAGTCTGCGCACCAATTCCAGAGTCCACATAATAGGTTTATTGAGTTTACAACTTCCTTGGCTATCTGCTAGCTTCACAATCCACTCGTACAACTCAGTGGGGAAGGATGCAAAGAAAATTTTGTAGATCTCCATATATAAATAGAAATCTAACCACTCTTCCTTTGATAATTGTAGATTCCTGTTTTCCTCCACCGTGAACTCATGAATCTTTCTGTCCAACCACTCCTCAATTCCTTTCTTCGTCAGATTCCAGTGATACGACATCAGACATATTTATGCAGATCTTGGTCCCGGAAATGAAACCATTTGTTAGCTTGTTGGGGCCTAACCTAGGTTCAGAGTTAGTTAAACAAACAAATCCTGTTACTATTGGCCCTTTCAGCAGCAGTCCACGGAGCGTAGACTAAGGTCTCACCTGAAGTAGTATGGGAAGGTACTAGAACCAGGTTTCTACACCATGGAGATGTTTGATGAGTTCGACTATTCCGCAGTTTCTCCTTGTGCGCAAGTTACTTCATTCACCTTCTCATTCCTCGCGACCTAATACATTGCCTTTGTGTACCCCTATCCAGGGACTATGCCACGTTTTGCACTATTACCCAAGACCTTGTTTATATTCCAATGTTAGTTAATTATCTTTACCGACTTGAGTGCTTTGAGTTATACTTAACAATATAAAACATTCATACAAGTGTGTGCAGTAAATAAATAGCATATTTGCAAGTTATATCAATCATGCATTAACCTAAGAACAAATGCACATAATTATAATCAAACTTCTCTTTATTGATTCTTTCCATGGTTACAGACTCGAGTCACCTTGCACACTCAGCTTGTTGGGTTGTGTTATATTCTTTCCACATAGTTAACAGGGGGTTTGAGGGGTACCCATAACCCCACTTTATGGGGTCCGGGGCAACACCCCAGAAAATTTTGGTTTTGGACCCTATGTTAGGTTGGGCGGACCCACCTATGGTTTTGTGCATGATTTTTGCTCATGTTTTTTTGACGTGATGGTTTTCGGTCCATGGTTTTGGGCGCGATGGTTTTCGGTCCATGGTATTGGATGTTTCGTATGTATAAATATGTATTGTAACATTGAAAGGAATATAATGAAAAATCAAGTTGGTAGTCCCGGTTTTGGGATCCAGTGGGAAATCTTTGTGTATATGTGTTTTGTGTGTTATGCTCTCACATTTTTATTTTTACCTGTGATTTAGAATTCATATACAGATAATTTCTGTACGGGGTTAAAACCTACATTTGGTATCAGAGTTGTTTTGGCTTCAAGGGGACGCCTTTGTTGCTGAGGGGTTTCGCTCGGGCCTGTGGTAGACCCTGTTTGGTGGGATATCTACGAGATCGATTCGGGTGGTGAAAGAAGACGGCGAGCAGTGAAAAGATAGAGATTGACAAGTTCAATGGTCAGAGTTTTGAGTTGTGGAAACTCAAGATGGAGGATCTGTTGGTGGATAAATATCAGTGGATCATGGTAGATCCGGGTACTAAAACAACGGGAGTGACCGATGAAGAATGGAAGAATTTGGATCAGAAGGCAAAGAGCACAATACGATTGTACGTCTCAGATTCAGTATTGCTGAATGTATCATGGGAAGCTACGATGAAGGCTCTGTGGGACAAGTTAGGGACTTTGTACCAATCTAAGTCTCTGGTGAATAAACTATTCCTGTGGAAAAAGCTGTATAACCAGAGGATGAAAGATGGAGACTCGGTGACAGAGCATCTGAATGCGTTTAATACTATGGTAAGTCAGTTATCATCTGTTGATATTAAAATTTCAGATGAAGATAAGTGCATCAGTTTGTTGTGTTCTCTACGACATTGATGGGATAGTTTGGTTATTGCAATAGGTTGCAATGCAACTACTTTGTAGTTTGATGAAATAGTCTCAGCCTTGCTAATGAGTGAGATGAGACGAAAAAATATGGATAACCAGAATGGTGACGCCTTGTCTGTACGAGGACGGTCCCAGAACAGAAACAAAAATAAGTCATCGAGCGGGAGATCTAAATCTAGAGGGAGATCTAAATCTCCAGGAAAACCTATAAAGGTGGTGTGTTGGAAATGTGGTAAGGAAGGACACTCCAGAAGGGATTGTAAATCTAAAGCTCCTGATAAAGGAAAGGGATCTGATGATGCTCCTTCTGCAGAGGTGAAAACAACCTCAGATGAAGGTGGGGATGTGTACCTGGCTTCTTCAAGTACACACGTAGATCATGAGGCATGGCTAATTGACTCAGGTGCATCCTTTCACTTCACTCCCCAAGAGAGTGGTTCTGTGAGTATGAGAAATACGATGGTGGTGATGTCTTCTTAGGAGATGATAGGAAGGCTAGAATCATTGGTCGTGGAAAAGTAAAGTTGAAGTTGCAAGGTGGAAGGGTTAGAACCCTTCTAGGTGTTCTGCATATTCCTGCATTATCCAGAAATCTGATTTTTGTAAGCAAGTTGGATGATGCAGGTGTAAAGATAGTGTTCGAGAAGGATACCTGCAATATTGTTCGAGGAGCATTGGTATTGATGCGGGGAGCTCAGATTGGAACTTTATACAAGCTGCAAGGTAGCACTATTGTTGACGGATGCAATAGTTCTATGGTTCCTGAAAATGGAGTAGAAAATCTAGTGGTCTCTGGAGAGAAGACCATGTTGTGGCATCAAAGGCTTGGACATATTGGAGAGAAGGGCCT
>APFE031280221.1:0-11234 GCA_000404065.3 Pinus taeda | reverse complement strand
TATTAATAGATGGATATGAGATAATTTTATAATATTCTTTCATGTATAATTCATTAACAAATTAATAAAATTACAATATAAACATCAAACCCATTATTTAAATCTCATTTCTTATTATCATTTTTTTATAAAGAAGAAATACATAAAATATAAATGAAAATAAAAGATAGGTTTTACTTATGATGCTAATGATGATGATTTGTGTTCATTGAAATTAAAATTGGTTTATCTAATTTTTAAAAGGTAAAGATTATTTAAATTCATTTAAAATCTTGTTTTTAAAAGGAAAAGTTTATTTAAATTCATTTAAATCTTATTTTTATGCTTAAAAGGTATAAGAGAAGCATTTCAAGATTATCATATATTGTAGACTTGGGAGGTTAGAAAGGTAAATGAGTTTTTTATTTCAGAAAGTGGTTTTCATCTTCAACCATCACAATGATGACATTGTCCTATATTCCCTAATGATTTAGCCAATACTTGCATCTTGATGTCATCCTTGCTTGAGGTGTTGGTGGTTATGGATAGAGTTGAAAACAATTTTGGGGAGTCTCTTATCATCCATGTAGTTTATCTTGTTCATGTACATTAGGTACTTAACCATGGTTGATCTATAAACTATCATGGATATTCCACAAGATAGTTCATCAAAACATATATGTTACTTAAATCTAAATCTATACTATGAAGAGTTAATTCCTTTAGATTCTAGATCCCTTATTACCAATTTTGTTGTTTATGCATGCAATAAACTAAATGTGAAAAATAACGAAAAGTAATCACAATCACTCACAAACCACAATGAACACCAATTATGCTTTGGAAAACCATTTCAAAAGAGAATCCAGTTGAAAGGTGAGACTACTATGTTCTCTTTTTTCTGGAATTGAAATAATGCAAGTACAAAGCAGAAGGCACTCTATATGAAGTTACATGAGACCTGCGGCCCATAGCCTATTACAAAATGCAAACCCTCTCAATTATGCTCTCTCTATCTCTCTCTTTGTCCTATCCACTTTCAGCTACTCTTCTCTATTGTGAAACAAAATGCAAGAAAAAATAATGGAACCCCTTTTCCTCCTAGTATTATGCTCATAACACAACCTAATAGCCAACTAGGGGTCAAGTTTGACTCCTTTAACGCTTAACTAAAGTTACAACTTTAACCCTTCTCGAGTCTTCTTCATAGTGTCCACATGGCTAGCACCTTTTGCATGCGTAACTGAAGCTAATGTTGCAACCTCTTGAAGTATGGTGGCCAATCACAATAGATCAACTTCTGGGAGGCATAAATTTTGTGTCTAAACTTTCATTGGCATGATTCTTGCATCATTAGAAAGATCTTCGAGTGTAGAATAGTGTCAAAGGATATGGAACTCATTCAAGAATTTTTTATACCCCCCCGCCCCCACCAAAAAAAAAAACATTTAGGGTTATAAACTAGCCTCGAAAAGTTTCAAACCCCATTCTCTAATTGGTTCTCTCTACTAAAACTATTGTTCTAAGTTGATTTCTTCAATTTTTCCACTTCAAAAGCATCCATATGGATGATAAATAATATAATCATACATTTTAGAATAATGGTCATGCAACCAATGAAGGAAAGACTCACTTTTATGAGGAGGATAGGATACAGTGTAATTCTTTTAATATTTAAGATAATAAATATAAAATTATTTTAGATTTTTTATATCCTTATCCTACAACTAAAGGTATGTTAATTTACACTTATTTTCAATCTCATATGAAACTTTCTACCCTCCATTTATGCTTTTTTCAACATTATAATTCCAATTGAACTCATGATGAATATTGATTCTAAGATATTTGCATGAGGGCACTTACTTTAAACTATTATTGTAGCATATGAAAGTGTCATAAGTGATCTTGTAGGATAGAGTAAAGGTCCTTGAGGATTCTTAGATTATTATTGAGATCATAAGGATTATGTGCCATAAGAACACTATCATTGGCATAAAGGAGGATGATGATTAGACCAGCAAAATTCAAGCCTATACAACCAATTCTTCTAACCAACATTTTAACTTATCAACGTAAATGCCAAAGAGAATAAAGGATAAGAGACAACCTTTCATGACTGCTATATTACAATTAGTTTCTTCCCACCACCTTTTAGTGTTCCTAAGTTTGGCAATGACACTTTCATATAGCCTTGCAACAATAACTCTCAACTGTAAGGAACTTTTTAACTCTTCTAACTTATTTAGAAAGTTAGTCCTAGTCAAAGTCTCAAAAGCTTTTGTAAAATTAACAAAACAAAAAGGAGATTAGTTTTATTCTTAAACCACATGTACATGATATTTAATTATCATGGGAGCAAAAGAGGGAAAATAAATAATAATGAAATTCCATTATAGAAACAATAATGAAATTCCATTATTGTTTCTAGCACAATGGAGTCTTATATGGTAATATCATGCAAATGGTCCTAAACACTCCAAAATGTGAAACCACAAACATTGACTTGTCAAACCAGAATTTTTTCTTACTTCCCAAAGAAAACTATGGAACTAGAACTTTGAAATTAAAATTAGATAAAGAAAATCATAACTATGGTATGAAAAATAGCTCACGTGATATTTCAACCTCAACACTAAATATCACCTCATGATTTAATTGGGGAACCTATTCATAAGCTTCTTGAGATTGGTAATAAAAATAATAATCATAGAATTAAATATATTGAAACAATTTATACTAGTATGAACTATGCACCTATATTTAATTATAATCTAGATATGCATTGTAATGGTTTGTTAAGTGTTATTGATGGCCAAGCACCCTCAGAGCAATTTACATAAATATAAATAAATATCTTGCAAATTGAAGAATTTTTAAAACATGCATTCTCTAAATTTCCCTACAAATTAGGAATAGATATCTCTAAAAATTTACGTTGTAAAATAGATTTCGAAATCTAAAAAATATGTATTCTATGAAGTATTATAAAATATTGGTATTTATGTAAGGACTGTGTATTTTCATGTTTTGGTTTAGGTACTTTTTTATAAAATCAAGGTTGAAATTTTATGTTCCTTTTCCCAGTCTCTCATCATTTTTGAACCACCTAGGTTTGAAATCCCCTCCTAAGATTGAAAAGCATTGCCATTCAAGAAAAATGAGGGCTTATGAGTGAACACAAATTGAAAACAAAGAACTTCAATAAAATAAAAAATTCAAGCAAAGAAATGGTTCAAGTGAATTAAACTTAGATAACCTCATATGAATCAAGAAAAGCATTGTTCTTCTGTGCAAAATAAAAAGTTTAGGGGAGGATGCCATATATGGAACTATCTTGGTCAGCTTGTATATACATTTCATTACATTTTGGTAGTCATCCTTTGAGTTTTCAATTTTTGAAGTGGTTCTTATTGGGCTTTTCTAAACTTGAACATATGGTAGGGTACCTTTTATTGTAGGTTTTGACATCTAACTGTCTTTGCGATAGTCTAAATATTCCATATATTGAACAATATCTTTTGTACTTGGTTCTCTATTACTGTTTTCTACCTAGAATTCAAATTCAAGTTTCAACACACAATCAATTTGATAAATAGATTGAAATAGATAGCACAATGCAAATTTAACAAAAAAATCCATAAACTTACAATTTGTAACTTTTTACTTGCAACCTACCTCAACTTAAAAACATGTGGAACTTTCAAATTATTAATTGCATTCTACCCTTTTGCACTGTTTTCTAAAAAAAAAATAAAAAATGCATACTTTCCTTCTAATCTCCCCATTATTCAGGAGTTATGGTAGAGTTAGACCTCTCTTTTCCATTAAGAATGGTTTTTATACATATTCTTCTAAAATTGTTCATCAAAATTCTCATTCTATTATTGTAATATTTTAGTGAAATATTTCGACCAATAGTACCAAAAGAATTTTCCATTTTATATATGACATTATTAACACTTATTATAGTAGAGTTGGACCTCTCTTTTCCATTAAGAAAGATTTTTCTACATATTCTTCTAAAATTGTTCATCAAAATTCTCATTCAATTATTGTAATATTTTAGTGAAATATTTCCATGAATAGTACCAAAAGATTTTTCCATTTTATATATGACAATATTAACACTTCTTGTCTCTTGGTCCATAAAACTTGATTTGAAAATATCCATTTCAAACCTACATCTTGTACCTAGTTCTATGGCCCAATTTGTCGCATGTGGGTATATGGAGTCACTATATTTGAATACCTCAACTAAGAAAGCCTTCTTCTCTTCTAATTTTCTTTCTTTGGCTTTCCTTTCCATAAAGTTTTATCATGTGTGACTAAGTCTTCAACTCTTCAGCGTTTGACAAAAATAAATACAATTTTAAAACCAAAAGTATTGGGTGATTCTATTGCATTAATATTTTTTAATGCATCCAATGTATTTTAATACACATTTCTTGGAAAATTTGTAACCAATGTGTATTCACTTGCATTATTAGGCTAAACTATTCACCCCTTAGTCATAACATGTCATTTTCCTTTTTTTTCTAAATTTTGAATAAAGGAATTGCAAACTTGATTTTTTTTCCTCTCGTTTATCAATAATATATCATATATCATGTGATATATTATACTCCTCATGATCACAAGTATTGTATTGAATTACATGAATTGAATCACTGAAGTGTTGTCTTTTACAAGTTGGCCATAATATGCCTTTAATTACCCTTTGTTTTTTGTATTTTTTGCAATCTATTTCTCCCCTATAAAACATAAAAACATACAATGTTGATATTACAAACATATGTGACCGACATCAAATAAATTATATACTACTTTTATGAAATATTCTACCTAGAGGTGAAAAAATAAGTAGATAATTGCTTACCCATTTGTCAAACCAAAAGATGTCAACATTTTTTTGATATCTATTCTTTATAAAGATTCCTATTTTCTATCATATTTTCAACAATGTCATTGTCACTTTTGTGCTTCAATCCCTTCATATCATGGCATCCAAGATTTCAAATAAATAATTTCCTTTTTTCGTTTTTTATGCATATATGTATGCAAAAAACCACGAGACATGAAAATTTTAGATTACCCTTCATCAATTAGCTTTAGAACTACAAAATTTAAAATTTATCAAATAATGATTCATCAACCTTTTTTCCCACACACGCACATTTTTTGTTTGTTTGTTAAGATGTCTAAGTTCTCTAGAGGTTACATGAGGCTTGACCTGTGGCTTGAGAAACTGTGTCTCGGGGGCATCTAAGTCATCAAACTCACCCAGGGATCGCACAAGGCCTAGGCCACACCAGCCCTTAACATGGCTAGATTTGTTCTCATGGAGTTTTGAAACGGTGACCTTCACATCACGGAGTGACTTAACAATGTACCCTATCACCATCTATTCTACGCCCCGTGAGTTTTCCAAAGACACATATGAAAAATACCATGAGACCTACAAATTTTGATTTACCCTTCATCAATTATATTTAGAATTAGAAACCTAAAAATTCACGAATGATATTCCATGACGAATACAAAAAAAAATAATTAATAGCTATAGACTGCAAAGTGTGATACCAAGAAAAAAATGATAAATTGAAATTTAAGATTGTATATATGATATATTATAATTTTAGCAAGCTAGCAACATGTTTTCTAAATGTTGATAATACAAAAAGACAGTAATTGCATTACAATAACAAACCCCATTATTATTCTAACCACAACAACAAACTTGTAAACCACATTGTTATTTATTATTTTAAAGACTACTCGTAATAACAAAGTTGTAAACCCCACTACTATTCTAATTGTAATTTAAAAGTTGCAAGCAAAAAATATAATTGCGACAACTTGCAATTTACAACATATTAGTTGTTAGGAGTATTATAGTCCTTAAATAGGTATACAACAAAACATCTTTCAAGACTTGCGATTTTCCAAATACGAAGTTATGGATAAATATTTTAGTTCTAGAGTATCCTCACACGTGATGATAACGACAAAGTTCTTATGAACAAGCAATTAACATTGACTATTGTATTCATTTTCTAATTAAATGACATATTTGAATTTTTTTACAAATGAGGATATTTTGAAATTATGTCCATCTAGCAAGTCAATGTCCAAGTATACCTAGCTTTAGTTGAAGACTTCTTGCAAAATATTGCATCAACTCATGGGAAGCTAAAGAGATGTGGCATAAACAAACACCACAAAAATTACTAGGATTGCCCTGCATGACTAGAGTGAAGGTATTTGAGTTTGTTTTACTGTTGAGACCTAAGTAAAAATAATCTTAGTTCTTATTATGCATTCTCTTTCCATTGTACCTTTTTCTATAAGTAGGAATATGCTTAATTATGCGTTAGGATATTGATTATTTTTATGGATATAATTATAAGTATTTAAGAAATATACCATATTTACGTCACACTCTACCTAGAATGAGGAGGAATGCCTAGAGTTTGAAATTGTGTTAACCTAGGGAAAATATTTTGACGTGAATGAGATTTAGAGAGTGGAGTCTACTTCGATAGACAAATTGCATTCCACAATTGATACTTCACACTTTCATAGGCTTCCTAATTGTTGTAACACACCCAACCCCCTAATGTGCATTAGGGTTGTGGGGTACAATTAGACCTAACCTTCAAGGTTTATTATGAAGATGGGGTTATAAAAATTTCTACCTTCCCATGACACGCAAAATCTTATTTCTAATACCACCATAATCTTTTTCTCATTGATAGTTGTCTAATAATATAAATTTCATCTCTATATGAGATCCATGCACAAAGTTATGCCCATTTGAAAAACTCGCCCTTTGAGGCCACATCAACATTATACAAGCCACGTGGCTAACTTGTGGCAACCCTTAGCCATGCATCTCTCCCACACTTGTCCACATCCTTGGATCGCCTGTCATATCAGAGCCCCACCATATTCATGTTTTCTGTAAAAGTGCCTTGTCCAAATCCCTATGGGTTTTGGTGTCTTGATACGATGATATAGATGATATGTTGATATATTTGTGGTCACACCTTTGATATGTTGATAGGCCAGTGGTCAGTTGAGCATGCCAAATCATATCTCTAACATCTAATTGTATCCCACCACATGGAAAATTTTGATGTGCCTAACATGTGGCATTAACACCGTGCACTCCAAGATATCGAGACATGGGAGATTTTCCAAGGCACAACCCTCACAAAGTCCCAATATTCAGATATTGTGGTGTTGTCTATTGACATGCCGAGTTAACATGTACTTTTCCATCAATAGTTGGTCTATCTACTAGACAACTCCCAAAGCCATTTATTTTAATTCTTCTCGAGCTCGGTATTCTAATAAGCCCCCTTTTGACTGGCTCACAGTAATGGCTCTTGTTGCCCTATCCGACCAAGGACTAAGGCTGAGACTTCTGAAATCCATATTTCATAAATTAAACCTAGCAGGGACAAAGGTCGAGACTTCTAAAATCCATTTTTCATAAAGTAAACCTATCTCTACTCAATTACTCCCAATAGTTTCAATCTTTTCGTCCCCTTCCAAATATAAACAATTTTCTATTTTTAACGTAGAAAACTTCAAACTTCCTCATCTACATCACTTGCGCATAGAGAAGTTGCATGTCGGTTTACATCCAACAACCTACAAATCCTTAAGATCCTACCAACACACAAGTCTCACTTCACCATTATAGTTTACATAATGAATCATCATGATAAAATTTTGGAAACAATAAATGACTATAGCCATTACAACCAAATCTAATTGCTTAATTACGGAACATAGAACACACAATAATCACATCTAATAGAATCAAGAGGCTTTATTGCATACACCATTCCTATTCACAAAAGGAATGCATATCAACATTCAAACATAGTGAACATTAAAGTCAGCTAACTTCTCATACATATCCAATAATACATTACAACAAATTATGAATAGGAATACATATCAACATTCAAGCATAGTGAACATTAAATTCAGCTGACTTCTCATACAGATTCAATAAGACATTACAACAAATTTTAGCTTATCATTTCACACACACACAATAATCACATCTAATAGAATAAAGAGGCTTTATTGCATACACCATTCCTATTCACAAAAGGAATGCATATCAACATTCAAACATAGTGAACATTAAAGTCAGCTGACTTCTCATACATATCCAATAATACATTACAACAAATTATGAATAGGAATGCATATCAACATTCAAGCATAGTGAACATTAAATTCAGCTGACTTCTCATACAGATTCAATAAGACATTACAACAAATTTTAGCCTATCATTTCACACACACACAATGAATTCGAGCATAATATTTAAACATGAAGCATTTAACAACATTTGCATTTCATTTACAAGGAAGAAATACACTTATCCATTACACTTGAATTTGTTGGAAACTAAAGAAGGTACAACCACTATCCACCCAACCATAGACTTAGCCACATTATATGTTTCTTGCAACTACCCACCCCTAAGTCAGATCCAATGTGTGAAGGATGCTTCAATTAAGGAATTTCAACAAAGGGCTAATTCAACGTATTGAGTATGAAGGTCATTCTCCTAAATTTGCAGGAAACAAGGATGTTACCTCTCAAAACACCGAGTCTGGGATAATCACCACAAAAAATATGGCCATTGAAGGCCTGCATAACACAGAAGGAAATCCCTTCATTACTCCCTACAGTCTCTCAATAATTCTCTTTTTCTTCGATGCTTCATGTGCATGGAATTAATCTTATTGTCAAGTTATCCTCAGTATACCCAAGTCAATATGAGGGAATCCTGAATGGTTTCATCAGCTAACATAATTCAAGCATGGAATTTTTGGTCCAAATTCCAAAAAATAAGCTTTCTAGTCACCTGCTCACTACGAGTTCACAAGTTGCTACCACTTTATGGGACATAACGGGTTCACAAGAATTCATGTCTATAGTGAGCCGCAATCTACCCAGTGCTTAACCTTCAATTGGTTCCATACATATCTCTTGTATATGATAACTACAGTCGCCATTACCCCCCCATGAGCGTTGCCCCACTTATGAGAGGTTCAGGGTCCCTCCTCAGGTTGCAGAGTTAACCAAGACTGGCTAAATGGCACACATCCCATGCTTGGGGCAATATAGTGCTTCCTCCCCCACTTATCTCATAATTGTTTGGTGATTAGGTAGTTCAACTTGAACATCAAGGGTCGAAAATAATAATTTCATGGAAGATATGAAACTTCTCAATCCCCATTGCATACTTCCTTAAGCAAGCCATTCTGTTAAATATTGGGATCCATATAAGTTGGTACTCTCCTTCAACTTTATCATTGTACAATTAAATTTAATAGAATGTTTACGTCAAACAGTTTTGGCATGATATCTATGTTGGCCCTCAAACATTATCATCCTTTAATTACATTTACAAAATGCAGGGATTAGAAAAGGGATACCACAATTGTCTTCATAGTATTGAATTCCAACTTGGAGAGGTTAGAATCTCCTTCCTTTCTATTTAAAGTAAATTGCATAAGATAGATTGTTAAGTTGACATCGTTATATTGTTAATTTCACTCTTCTTATGAGTATAAAGTAGTTTAAACTAACATCTTGTAATTGCGAGTCAAATCAAGATATAATGGAAGAATTTGGTGATGCCTTTGATGCAATGGTAATGAATACGAGAAAAAATATTACAACTAAATCCAAAATGACTTGTACTCAAAGTGACAATTTCTATCATTACAAAAGGTATCTTCAATACTCATGAAGCCAAATTAGAGAAAAATAAAGGAAAACAACTAGGAAAGTGCTTCTAAAAGTTTCAGATGAAGTAAAAAACAATGATTGCTTTTGTGCACTTGACTATAAAATACAATTTATTGCTCCATATTCCTTGGCCTTCCCTATATGCAATCGCCGATCGCATATAAATCGTCGATCTGAAGCCTCAATCCGATAGTTGCAATTTAAATCGCATTTCGTTGTTTCTATGTTACAAAGGCCGGTTCTAATATCACCCAAGAGCCTCCACTAATGTGATAAGAATCTAGACCGTTGATCTTAAGAGATCTAATGGTTCTTGGGCATTCTGGTTTGTTTTCTCTTTAATTTGATTTTATCTGCCATTTGAAGGAATACTGTGTTAAACACAGTTCCGCCACAATCTATCAAACACACATAATTACATTAATATCTCTAGATCGCCATCTCACCTGATGGTCGATCAACATGCATACAACCGGCTTTAAATCATGAGCACATATGTACGAGACAGAGTTGAAAAGACACATATACATAGACACGATGTAAACACAACACACATATATTTATTATAATAAATGCAACATAATTACATCTAAGGCATTTCATCCTTAGAACATAGTTCTCCTCTGGCTACATTGTAAACACTCTAATTCACAATCCTTATCTATATCACTCTGTCTCTCCTCTCTTAACACTTGAACACGCAGGTTCAACACACACACACACACACACACACATATATATAAGGAAGCATTGATGGATCAGATCATGGAAGGATCCAATCAATCCTCCAACAAAAGCCCTTAAATATCTCATTACATGAATGCATGCATATACACATGGCAGATTACATTGATAAGTCTCCTCGAGACTTTATCCATCCATCTTTAAATCTGTTTTAAATCTATTTTAAAACAGATTTTTCCCTGTTTTGCTCTCCTGGTCCACACTCACTTTCTTTTTCTGCTTTGGATTCCTCCCTTTGTCTAAGGGTGTTGGATTCTTCTGCATCAGTAATGCTAAGTATCAAAATGGAAAATTGAATTAGACCATAATTTGAGTTGTGTAGTTTGGGTGTAAGTTTCACTACTATAGTTGTAGAAATGATTAGAACCCAACTAAAGATAGACTATATGGATATACCTTTGTGGAAATTTTCAATTGAGTAGGATTTTCAATGATATTGCATATCATGTACTGTGAACAATTTCAATTGAGAATAATCAACACAACCAATTGAATACACAATACATTATGAAATCAACAAAAAAATGAATCATACAATCAACAAAAAATCTAGAGGTGTGGAAGTAAGGACATATTTTACTCTCTTTATTTTACCATATGTTGAAAAATGAGTAGTATTTATTGCAATAAATATAACATGTAGGTTAAAAAAAATGTTGGTTATTGTAGTCCATATCTATACAATTTTTGGTTAGTGAAAAATGGATACTATCCTTGAACAAAT
>APFE031280205.1:0-13429 GCA_000404065.3 Pinus taeda | reverse complement strand
TTTCAACCATTTCATTTGACATTGTTTTGAGGACCTTTTGTAGACCCTCCATATCGTATGGATCTTTGGTGATTTTCTTCTTTGAATCATCCTTGAAAGAAACTCTTTTGGATTTCCTATCTTCGAGGGCAGCTTTCTTTTCCAAAGTGATAATACATT
This sequence comes from Pinus taeda, assembly GCA_000404065.3. Lineage (NCBI taxonomy): Eukaryota > Viridiplantae > Streptophyta > Pinopsida > Pinales > Pinaceae > Pinus > Pinus taeda. Next base: position 13,270 of record APFE031280205.1, on the reverse strand, counting down.
TTTCCACAGCGAGGGCTTCTTTCATGTTTTCGGTCAAAGTTGGTTTCCCAGCCCTATCTACAAAAATGGCTATATTTGAAGGTAAGGCTGTGATGTACCACTCGCTTATAATTTTCTCACTTGGCTTGGAATCGGTGGGGATTTTATTCAAGAGCTTATTAAATCGGGAGTTAAACTCCTTAATTGGTTCTCTAGATTCAATCTTTAGATTTGAAAGATCATTAATCAATGTTGCCAAGGATCTATCATCGCCATATTTGGTAAGAAACTACTCCTGAAATATATTCCAACTGGTAATGGATCCAAAGGGCAAGGAAAAATACCAAGACCCAGCTGATCCTTGTAACGTGTAGGGGAAAAGCCTAACTACAACATCTTCTTCTGTTACTCCTTTTAGATTAACTGACAACATGAAATTATTTATGTGTTCCTCAGCTAATGTTCCAACGTCTGGATTAAACGTTGGTAACCACTTCTCAGGATAATCAGGTAATGGATGTAATGGTGCAGGCATAGTGACTGCACCAGGACTGTTCCATTGGTTCTGAGCCATCTTGGGAGTACCAACGATTGTCGGTGGTGTTCCAGGTGCTTGGGGAGGAGGTGATATTGAAGACTGAATAGGTTGTGATGTTGAAGGTGGTGATCTCGGTGAACAACAATATGTAATGGGGAAGTGGATGTTTGACTTCGCACTGGAGATGATGAGATGGAAGATGATGGAGAAAAGGTCTCACTACCAAAACCTTCAGTTTTCTTTTTAGCCTTTTTTCCTTTGGGGTAAAGGCAACTCAGCAGGTTCAATGTCGAGTTTTTCGCTTTGAATTCTGGTGAGAGGATGAGGAAGGTGGAATTGCGAAGTCTCACTGCCTTGAGATACTTCAGATCTCTAAGGTGATATGGAAAAGCCTTGAAGTTTCTGGATGATAGACTGAACTTCAGGGGACTCCGAACTTAAACGTTATGAAGTATGATGGGGTTGAGCAGTGGTATTTGATCCCTCTTCTTCTCGTTTGGACACTGGTGTTTCAGAATGCAAACGGGAGGTCCGAGGTGAGGTGGAGGGTGATTTACTCTGAGAATGGTCTGTAGGTTTTGATTTACTCGCCATTCATAGTTGATGGCCCTCCTTCTAGCGCCAAAAATGTTGAGGCCCCGAAAATCGTTGCATCAACATCGGGGGATAACCACCCGGTCCGGACCTTAATACATCTCCTTTTCCGTTTGGGATGGTGGCTCCGACTGGATATAATGGGACCAGTTTCCCAATAATGAATAAAAGGGGTGGATGAGTGATTGGTTTTCTAATGAGTGATAATGAATGGAGGACTTAATCTATAAGTGAAAACACAAATGACTATTCTATCCCGGGAAGATTCTATTCTTAAGTGCAACGTTTGATGATCTGTGTTCGTCAATAGGCATATAGATGACACTATTCAATAAACATAGACATTCATTTAAATAATAATTGCTTCGTTCAAGTAGTTGAACGAAGTAATTAATAAAACATTGTTACGCTTCTCTTTTTTTATATTACTGATACATGTATGATTAGAAGAAAAGCAGGCTGTAAACATCCAGTAGTGGAAAGTTGAAAGGTTGTTGTTAAAACACATGAATATATTCAAAAATAGCAAGAATGATCAAATAACAATTCACATAAAAAGAATGAATTCAGACATAGATAGTAGTACCATATGAGCTGCAAATCATTCCCAACATCAATCGCAATTTGAATTCCTTCTTCCGACTCAGAAATACTTTTAAATAAAGGCAGTAGTGCACATCCACATAAAAGTTTCGTTATCAAAATTGGAATAATTCGCCCAGTCATTATAAAAAAAATATACCTGAAGTATAGTGGTGCAACTTCAAGTTTAAGTCATATACAAAAACTTACGACCCTTTCTAAATACACGAAAGGGTCTATAAATACTTAAATAAACTAACTAACTACAAAATTAAAATGCTACTAAATTGGTATAACTTGATCTTGAATATCTCCTCCACAGCAATCTGGTAGTCGGCAGCATGATTCATCACTCTGGCCGTTTGCCTTTCGACGTGAGTTGGCATATCGCTAGCATCGGTTCCACTTCTTGAGGACAGCTGAGACGAGAATTGAGTTGAGCAGAGTAGATGGCATCGTGTATATCGGGAATGATACACCTGATTGCATCTGTTAGGCACTTGAGGGCGGCTCTCTGGTTGTATGGTTTTACTAGGAACAACCAATAGGTGTCCCAAGTTAAATTTTTAATACTTGTGATCAATCTTCCATTATTTTCCAGCGCTTGATAACATGATTGCTCTAATGTTTTGGCTGATAGTAATTTACCTAGTGTACATTGAGAAATCATATTAGATAAATAGAGAGTATTGTTAATCAATTCAATCAAATTACTCGTGGATAATTTGCATCTAGAAACTGCTCTCTCTGCCTTCATCAATTGGGACTGCCACTCTATAAATAGAATTTATTTATGGAATTCTAGGATTTTAGGCAAATTTGCTCCCTGTCCCTCATTAGCGTCCTGCCAAGTAAGAAAATTTGTTAAAGTCTCATCGGTCTACTCTAAGTCTTGTCTAGCATCGACTGATTTATTGATTATTGACGCTGTTATGTCACACAGGGGTTCAACTTGAGCAATTTTATGACACAATAATCTTATTTGTGTTACCAGTGCCTTATTAATCTGTAGTGCTTCTACTCTGAAATCGGCAGGCTGCGGAAGACCCTTGAACTTCTCTATTTGACCTGATAATTGAGCAATTTGCTCATCTTTTGTCTTTACCATCTGTTCATTCATTGTCTTCAATTTTGCTAATGCCTCCGATAATTCTTTCTGCCTTTGAATCGCGCTCGAATCTACCCTTTGTTTCTCTTCATGTAACTGCTTGTTCAGTTGATTATTTAACTATTGTTGCGTTGACAATTGTTGTTCTAATTGTTCTGCTTTCTGCTGTGCCTGCAATAGCTGTGCTTGTAACGAAGCGATTGCCTGGTCTTTTTCTTTTAACAAATTACTCACTTCTGATGCCTTGTCCATGGTGGCCGCCGAATAGGCTCCAGCATATTGGGACAACTTTGTTAGGTCATCGGAAGGATCGAACTCCTCCTTCCAAACTACGTTGGCTGTCACTGTTTGTTCAGGGAAAAGGGAAGGTTGATCAATCTTTTCCGCTGTCGCTTTACTACAGTCGTGTGCTTTGGGCTATAAAAGACATCCAATGGAGGTATATCTTCCACTTGCAAAATGATTTGATCTGAAGGATCCTTGGGAATTATTTCTAAGTCTGTAATAGGGGGTAGACCGCTGGTTCCTTCGCTTGGAACCTCTTTTGACTCTGTATCCTGTGTATCAGCCGCTTTGGATGTATCGGCATCTCTTGAGCTTTCTAAATTGCTTATGATTGAATCGAATTGCTGCCATTCCTGGAGCAACCTCGGGTCAATCTAGGTATCGACATTCACATCCTCGCTGCTCTGCTCTTGCTGCCTTTTCTGTTCCTCCTCATGTATTCTCTCGTGTTCTTTCCTCTGCGCTTCCTCTTGTTCTTTCCTCTGTACTTCTTCCTGTTCTTTCCTCTGGAGTTCCTCCTACTCTCTTCTTTGGACTTCTTCAAAAATTTCTAATGTAGCACGAGGTTCGTTGGTAAGTCGATGTTCAGGCTCGCTTCAATGTGTCATTGGGGCAGTGGCTAACAAATCTAGAGGCAGAGTTTGCAACCTCTGCTCTCTAAGTGTGTTAAATTCGACTAACTCATCGTCGTGATATCTCATTTTAGCTAGCGCTTGAACCTGAAATATTGACTCGGCCGAGGAGAACAGGTCATCAAACTCATCTTCTTTATGTTCAAACTTAGTGAGTTTTCCCTGTTCTAGTACATTATAGACAACTTTGTTTGGATCAAATCGTCTGTTAGGAAGAGTGGCGAGATTCAGTGTATTTATCTTTTCTGCTTCTTTCTCTGCATGCTTATAGTCATGCAGAGTGTAAACGCCACACCTTAGAGGAAAAGGAGGCCAAACTTGCTTCTTTGAATTCCTCAGTCTTGGTAGCTCCTGTGGATGTAAGCTGATATGCTATTTCTCAAGCCAATAGTTTGTCGGGTATATACAAGGGGAGGACATGAGGCCTAGCATGACTGCCGAAAACTCTTACATATGTAATTTTTTCTTCTCTGAACCAGTTTCCTAAGACCGTCAAGTCAATCTCTGCTTGTGAGGAAATCTTAGGAGCGGGTTTGTCAAAAATTGCATAGTAAATGGGTAACATAAATCCATTGCAAACTTGATATAGGTGGTGTTTATAATGGGCTTTCCACAACTTCTAGTGATAGATATGAATGGGCATGGGGTCCTGTGGAGTCCATCTCCACCCTAGCGCAGGAAATTCAGAGTTAAAACAGAGAGTATCTAAGATGTAGGCACTAAAGTAAAATGGAGGAATAAACCTATCAGTAACGCGGGTTTTGTTTCTGAACTCAAGAATAGTTGTTGCTAACTTATCAGATAATATATCCCCCAATCCATTATTTCGCTATTGCATGCTGCTTCCATTAAAGGTACCATCTCTATGGAGAATTTTGAGGAGTCATGCAACCCCCAAATCCTACACATCATTGCTCCAGCATAACAATAAGGAGAACACAAGGAATCGACAGAGTACTTACCCGAGGACTCATGCTTGTGTTTCGCTGGGTTCTGCCTCCATTCCCGTATAGGTGTTGATTCAGTTTCATTTTCATCTCTGAACTTCTCCAGAAATGCTTTGTTATACTTCTTCTCTGGTTCTAGCAAATGGTACATTTGTCTCAAATCATTGGGCTGAAGTGAACCAAATACTCTCTCGTCGATAATGCAAAATGCTCTGTTTGTAATTGGAATTTCCTCAACTGCCCATCTTACCACATCTGTGTATGGAAGAATTTGCTCTCGAGCCGTTATCCTGTGTAGGTAAGAATCGGGCCAAATCCTTTAGGGTAGCCTCGGACTTCCGGTTCGAGCCTGCTGTAGCTTGTACTGATGTTTCCTAAGGCTACTTCGGCCTCAACCAGATTATAGATGCTCTACCAAGTAGTATTACCGAGACCAAGACATGTGGTGTCTGAGATTAATCCTTTTTTTCTTGGTCCTGGATCGGCAGTATGTTGTCCTGTTACTACGGAAGCTGAAGTTGTTCCAAATTTCTTAGACTTCTTCCCCATTTGGCCTAAATTCGTTGCTTCGGATGAGCTCTGCACAAGAGATAAAATGAACGTAATGCAGAGAATAGGTGGCGCAAACCAAGTATGAAAGAATTATGTCAATCAATGAATAATGGAAGATTAAAATAAGACTGTCGTGAATACAATCTCTGAAGAGATTTTGGCATAATTGCTCCATTAAATTGGCCATTTAAACCTGTCAATCATTTAAATGCTCATCATATCCTTTATTCGCCGAATAGTTCATTTAAGCGTGGCTTTGATTTTTTGGCGGTTGATCACAAGTGAATCACTATCGGGAAGAGAAAGGTTTTTAATAATAATTTAGCACAATATACCCAAGCCTTATCAATCCTTTTTGAAAGTCGCGCTTAGCTTTATCGCAATCGGGGATCGGAGGAATGCTTAAGTAGTTATATTGGTGTCATTGCGAAATCCCCGATCGCCGATAGCGATATCGCTAATTCGTATCGGGAGTTTTTGAAGAGGGCTGGTGTGGCTGCTGGGATGTTACATTCCCCGATCGCCGATAGCGATATCGCATCGGAGCAAAGAGAGGGGCCTTTTGTTACAATTGCTTACCTTCTTGATATCCGATAGTTATTCACGCTTGTCGCATCGGGGAAAACCAATGGGTCTTTTGTTATGCATCCTTTGTTATTGTGATATGCGATCTTGTGATCGCTTTATCGCAATAATAAAGAATTATTCATTTTTTTTATTATAAGACCGATTATATGTTAACTCAAAAGGTTTATAATGTTTTGTTTCTTTTCGGGCCTTTTGAGGAATGATACGTTGATACGAATTTTGTCTAAGAGGGACCCATTTCATATTATAGTTTTGAAAGTAAATTTTTATGAAATTGGGGGTTGTTGTATAGCACAACAGATTGTCATATAATCAAGTTCAAATAACATACATCTTTTATCAAGAGAGCTCTTGTGGCCAAAAGTTGAGGGTGTACAACACCCCATCATTTATAATAAAAGGAAGTTAATCTCATGTGTGAAAACAACCTTGCACCTAATTTTTTTGCAAAATAAATAAAGAATAATTTTCAAACAAAGCTAAAGCTCAACAAATGTTGGGTGAACCTAAAAGGAACAATGGCCAAGCAAAGAAAACTATGAGTGGACACTACTTGGAAACACCTATAAGCACTTTAAACGTTGAAGAAACCTCCAACATTGGTTGACAGACTAACACTCCCAAAAGATGAGTTTGATTGTCTTTGAACATTGAGAAATAGGACAAAGGCCATCTAAAATTCCACCCTTGGCTATCATATCCTTAAAAAAAATCCTCTAACAAGTCACTAACCATGCAAAACTCTCAAATTATAGGAAATCAAAAATGACCAAACATTGTGCAAATGACAAACCCATCTATTGAATCCATGGATAGCCAACAAGCATTCATGAAAAATGATAATAGATGACTTTGATGGAACACAAATACAAATGACATGGATCATATTCAACCAAAGCACCAACACCAACCCCTCCAAAATAACCCAATTATCCTATTATGTTTAAACAATTGAAGGTCTAGTTCAAATATAATCAAGTTCAAATAACATACATCTTTTATCAAGAGAGCTCTTGTGGCCAAAAGTTGAGGGTGTACAACACCCCATCATTTATAATAAAAGGAAGTTAATCTCATGTGTGAAAACAACCTTGCACCTAATTTTTTTGCAAAATAAATAAAGAATATTTTCAAACAAAGCTAAAGCTCAACAAATGTTGGGTGAACCTAAAAGGAACAATGGCCAAGCAAAGAAAACTATGAGTGGACACTACTTGGAAACACCTATAAGCACTTTAAACGTTGAAGAAACCTCCAACATTGGTTGACAGACTAACACTCCCAAAAGATGAGTTTGATTGTCTTTGAACATTGAGAAATAGGACAAAGGCCATCTAAAATTCCACCCTTGGCTATCATATCCTTAAAAAAAATCCTCTAACAAGTCACTAACCATGCAAAACTCTCAAATTATAGGAAATCAAAAATGACCAAACATTGTGCAAATGACAAACCCATCTATTGAATCCATGGATAGCCAACAAGCATTCATGAAAAACGATAATAGATGACTTTGATGGAACACAAATACAAATGACATGGATCATATTCAACCAAAGCACCAACACCAACCCCTCCAAAATAACCCAATTATCCTATTATGTTTAAACAATTCAAGGTCTAGTATAAGCTCTCATAACCCCAGAATTGAGTGACAAGTAAAGGCAAGGAGGTTATACCCTTTGCAAGAGAATGTTATTCCTTCCAAGAATGAGAAACTGAATCACACTAATCACATCGGAAAAAGATTGACTTCTTGCTCAATTTGTGAGACTAGAAATGAGGCAACTCCACACAACATTCTTAAACCCTCCAACTCCAAATAGTATGGCAAGCTAAATCCTAACTAGACCTAATACCCTTGGCTATCATATCCTTGAAAAAAATCCTCTAACAAGTCACTAACCATGCAAAACTCTCAAATTATAGGAAATCAAAAATGACCAAACATTGTGCAAATGACAAATCCATCTATTGAATCCATGGATAGCCAACAAGCATTCATGAAAAACGATAATATGTCTTTAATGAAGCACAAATACAAATGACATGGATCATATTCAATCAAAGCACCAACACCAACCCCTCCAAAATAACCCAATTATCCTATTATTTTTAAACAATTCAAGGTCTAGTATAAGCTCTCATAACCCCATAATTGAGGGACAGGTAAGGGCAAGGAGGTTATACCCTTTGCAAGAGCATGTTATTCCTTCCAAGAATGAGAAACCGAATCGCACTAATCACGTCGGAAAGAGATCGACTTCTTGCTCAATTTCTGAGACTGGAAATGAGGCAACTCCACACAACATTTTTAAACCCTCCAACTCCAAATAGTATGGCAAGCTAAATCCTAACTAGACCTAATATCCTTGGCTATCATATCCTTAAAAAAAAATCCTCTAACAAGTCACTAACCATGCAAAACTCTCAAATTATAGGAAATCAAAAATGACCAAAGATTGTGCAAATGATAAATCCATCTATTGAATCCATGGATAGCCAACAAGCATTCATGAAAAACGATAATAGATGTCTTTGATGAAGCACAAATACAAATGACATGGATCATATTCAACCAAAGCACCAACACCAACCCCTCCAAAATAACCCAATTATCCTATTATTTTTAAACAATCCAAGGTCTAGTATGAGCTCTCATAACCCCATAATTGAGAGACAAATAAGGGCAAGGAGGTTAGACCTTTTGCAAGAGCATGTTATTCCTTCCAAGAATGAGAAATTGAATCGCACTAATCATGTCGGAAAAAGATTGACTTCTTGCTCAATTTGTGAGACTATAAATGAGGCAACTCCACACAACATTCGTAAACCCTCCAACTCCAAATAGTATGGCAAGCTAAATCCTAACTAGACTTAATACCCTTGGCTATCATATCCTTAAAAAAAATCCTTTAACAAGTCACTAACCATGAAAAACTCTCAAATTATAGGAAATTAGAAATGACCAAACATTGTGCAAATGACAAATCCATCTATTGAATCCATGGATAGCCAACAACCATTCATGAAAAGCGATAATAGATGTCTTTGATGAAGCACAAATACAAATGACATGGATCATATTCAACTAAGGCACCAACACCAACTCCTCCAAAATAACCCAATTATCGTATTATTTTTAGACAATTCAAGGTCTAGTATAAGCTCTCATAACCCCATAACTGAGAGACAAGTAAGGGCAAGGAGGTTATACCCTTTGCAAGAGCATGTTATTCCTTCAAAGAATGAGAAACCGAATCGCACTAATCACGTCGGAAAAAGATCGACTTCTTGCTCAATTTATGAGACTAGAAATGAGGCAACTCCACACAACATTCTTAAACCCTCCAACTCCAAATAGTATGGCAAGCTAAATCCTAACTAGACCTAATACCCTTCCATTGCCAATGGACCAAACTTGTAGCTACTTTTATGTTACTTAAATGCTTCAAAAAATGAGGGTGCTTAATACTTGAGAGAGGTGAAGGTGACAAGATGACATCGCAAAGCCCAAAAGCCCCCTACAATCCACATGAATGCTATCCTAGAAGCACCTTATGTTGAAAAAAGATCTTCCAAGAAGACGAACCCCTGAGACATTGCACCACCCACTTGATTGCTAGAATTATACCCAAGGTGGCAACATCAATCAACCTAAGTCCCCTTTTGTCCTTGGACATGGCGCAAACATCTTAGGGAACCAAGGGTGAGCCTCACATCTTATCATACTTTGACCACACTTTGGGAAAATCTTGAGGTTTAAAATGGGCCTCTTAAAGAAAATAATAACTATGAATTTTAAAGGGAAAGAAAGAATTATTTTTTATTATGTTTTTTATAAATAAAATAAAATAAAAAAACCAACTTGTATTCTTATAAGTTTACTCAAATTACAAGTGTAAGCACTTATTGGATGTAGAATAAATTTGACATCCAACAAATACATACGCTTGAAATGTGTGTAAGTTTACAAGGAGATAAGTTGAAAATACAATTAGAAAAATGGTAGTTTTACTTTTTCCCTCCAGAACTCTTTGCTCTTATGGTTAGCATTATCATCTTAAATCCTATTGGATGTTTTAAAGTTCATGTTGCTAGCACATTTTTTTGTTTTGAGCCCCATTTTTTACCTCAATATTTCTCTATTTATAAGCTCTCAAAATCTACAAGTTGCTAGAATTGTATCTTACTTGGAAACCATTGAGTAACATAATATACATATGCAACCTAAACAATATGACCAACAACAATTAGCTTCCTTGTGAATGGGATTTTCTTTTGATGTCGATTATAAAGCTTGCTTTGCAAATTTTGTAAACACCATTTCCACATAGGGAGTGAATCCCAACGCTAAAGGGAATCTCCAAATAGCGAGTGACAACCCTAGATTGAATATAAGGCCAGGCAACAAGGATCCAATTGGAAGGAGCATCCAACCCTACTAACCAAAACTTTATTTTATGAGCATTGATTATGATACCTAAAGCATAGTGAATGGTGTCTAAACATGAAAATGCTCCATCAATATAAGCCTAATTGAGAGGAAGGAGTCATCAAAAAAGTGTTTATTAACCATATTGGAGTCATCAACAAAGTGTTTATTAACCATATTGGAGTCATCAAGGAGAAGAGTAACATTAATTTGATTAGAAATATATGTGACCTTTTCTACATGAGGTCAAAGGACATACAAATATGAGGTTAAAGGACATCTCCAACAAATAGAGTGATGCAAGGAGATTCGAGAAATTTAACAAGGCCTTCTTGACAATGACAAAAGACATTGGTGAATAGAGTGTTTATCATGGCAACACAATGGATACTAAAAACCAAACAAATCAATATGTTGGCATTAAAATATCAATTAACCTGATCATATGCTTTGTCAAAATCAGTTTTCAAGATTGGACATTACCCAATCTCCCTCACCCACTCCAAGGCCTCACAAGGAGAAACCATAGTTTCAACTGTGAAATTCCTTTGAACGGGCCTTATTGTCTCTTAACAAACTACATATTGATTGAGTGAATTTCAATGTTAAATCCTTAGCCATAATGTTATAAGAAGTGGTGAACAATGTAAGAGGATGTTAGTTATCAATGGAATCCTAGCTACATAAGCCTAATAAGCCTAATAAGCCTAATAAGCCCATTATTTAAAAACTTAGAATATTGACCATTATTACACACTTTAAAGGCCAATGAGTAGAAATGATCACCAATAGTGCCCCACAACACCTTGTAGTAATCATTAGGAGGGTTACGATACTTGAGGATTTGCCATTTTGCATTGGAGACAAAGCAACAAGGAGATTTTCTTTTGAAAAAAAAAATCTCCAAACTGTCTATATCACCATAAGAAACCTTGCAAGAACCACCATGCAATGAACATCTCTAGTAGTCGACACCCCATCCATCGAAACATAAGGAAAAAACATACTTTGAAAATGCAATATAAATATACCTTTGACCTTTGTAGGATCCTTAGCAAGAGAGAAATTGAAATGATGCAACCCAAGCATGCTCACTGTTGACTTTTGCTTGAGAAAGTCAAAGTAAAACTTGGAATCCTCAACCCCCTCCTAGATCCACTGAAATTTGGAGTGAATTTAAGCATTGTTGGCTACTTAGTCCTCAACACATGGTACAACCAATACTCTAACTTTAGAACCTCCTAAGAGTCAAAATATGAAGATCCTCTTCAATAAAGATGTGAACCTCCTTAAGACATCATCGAGCCAATGGTGGACGATTTCTTTTTGTCCATGCTAGCATCCTACCCAAACCTTCTCTGAACTTAACCATATAGCATATAGTGGCCTCCTAGTAAAGAATTCAACCTTGATCCACAAAAAATTAAGGGGGAAAGGTTCCCAAACTTCTAAACAAGGGACTTAAAATCCCTCAAATCCAAACGATATGCTGGAAATATTGAGAGGGGCGTGAATCAATATTTCTTTTCAATTGTTACTTTTACTAGTTAGATCATTTATATTTAGAACAAAAAATGAACAATAAGAATAAATGATTTTATTAATTTGTTTTTCACAATAAATCAAGTATAAAGTATATAGGGCTCCAACCCTAGATGAAGACAACGATCTTTAATATCCTAGGCTCCAACCTGTTTCCAAGCACCAACTTGGACTTTTGTCAAGCTCCGACCTCTAGGGCACCAACCCTATCTTCTCAAGGCACTGACCTTGCGTTTAGAGGCTCCAACCCTTATCCAGTACAAATTTTGATCTAGTTTCTTGGGGACTATGATCCTCTAGGGCTCTAACCCTTATCTGGTATGGATTTTGATCTAGTTTCTTGAGGACTATGATCCTCTAGGGCTCCAACCCTATCTTATCCAAGGCACCAACCTTGAGTTTATGAGAACCAACTCCAAGGACACTAATCTTATATTTTCCAAGCACCAACTTGGACTTTCCAAGGCGCCAACCTTTTCAAGGCTCCAACCCTATAGCTTCACTTTGTCAAGGTAAGTTTGGTTGTACTTCATGGCTCCCAATGTCTTCTTCAACAAGCCCTTTCAATCTTCGCTTAGTCTTCACTTTAGTCCCCACATCACGTCATCAATGGCAACCTTGATCTCTTAAAAGGTGTAACCATTGCTCTTCATCATACCCAAGCAATTTCTCCAAGTTACCTCATGATGGCTTCAGCAAAGCATCATGTCTCCAAGGGTGCCTTCAAAATATCAACTCCAAAGTACATCTTCAAATTCTTCAATGTCTTCTCTACTAGACTGTTTCAAGGTGTTGCAATAAGTCTTCAAGGCTAGTGCAGGTCTTCCAAAAGCCTGCAACGTTGGTTCAAGATCAGATCCAAACACACTCCAATGAAATTGGTACAAAGTTGTTGTCTCTTTTCTGCAAAATCTTAATACTTACAAGTCCAATTGTATAGTTGTTCAACATACACAGTCACAACCAGAGGAATAACAATATATTTTTTCAAAAAACACTAAACCTGTTATATGCAGCCCATAAATGCTTGTTTGCACATTACTTTTGGTCTAGATGTTATGAAACCAGCTCAAGAAAAGATAGAAAAGATATATCAACGCCTTAGAATTCGGCCTCTTCGAGGGGGCAACCTCCTTTACATTACATAAATGAACAATTCTTGGATGATTCAAATGACAAAACCTCCTTTCTATATATAGGAGTCTAAGGAGTCACAATATAAACCAGCCAACCTAACAATAATAATATAAAGCCACAAAAATAACAATAGAGGGATTCTATGGGGCACAGTAATAACAATATGGGGGCAATAGGGGCACAACAATATTAATAAGGGGTATAACTACAATAGTAATGGGGTAATCACGAGTATTATAGGGACCCAACATGCCCCTCTCCTTCAAATAAGTGTTTTCCTCAATGCTTGAGTAGTTTTGGATACTTCTGCATAAAATTCTCATCCTCCCATGTGGAATCTTCAGCGGATAA